>JAQPZY010001272.1:770000-967500 GCA_029931535.1 Margaritifera margaritifera | reverse complement strand
GACAACTAGTGTGAACATAGTTCTCAGGGAAAGTATTCGATAGACAACTAGTGTGAACATAGTTCTCGGGGAAAGTATGCGATAGACAACTAGTGTGAACATAGTTCTCGGGGAAAGTATGCGATAGACAACTAGCGTGAACATAGTTCTCGGGGAAAGTATGCGATAGACAACTAGTGTGAACATAGTTCTAGTAACCCCGAGGATCTTAATATGATGTTGAAAAATATCATGCATCAGATTTTAGAATAGAAACTGAAACCGGTTTCCATTAGAAATACAGCTCCTATGCCCAGCTACCTTAAACTTAGGAATGCTGCGACAGTCTGTTCCAAGAGGATATCTTTTTATTGTTCAAGACATAGGCTGTCTGCACACAAGGCCAGTGTTGAGATATGCGGATTATTCCAGCAATATGTAGGCTTTTGAAAATAAAAAGCTGCTATTAATGTTATTATTATTATTATTATTATTATTATTATTATTATTATTATTATTATACAATCATAACCGCACACAGAGGAATATACTACAACTATGTAAGCAGACACACAACCAAAACCGTGTTAGCAGTGAATATATACTCAGATTTACATAAGAAAGTAACCTTTTCAATACATACATCGATACATACATACATACATACATACATACATACATACATACATACATACATACATACATACATACATACATACATGCATACATACATACACACATCCATATGTATTTACTACCTACTTAATGTACCTAGATGTACCACCCGATGTTTATATTTATATATATGTAGATATATGTGGTTTGTAATATAATTACTAACTGTATCGATCTGTTTTGCTTACGTGACTTGTGACAATAATCTTAAGTCTGAGGATATACTGAATGTGCAACTGATTTCCATAAACATAAAATATATATTCTTTGAGTCGAATATTTTAACATAATAAACACCCGAACTGATAGGTTTGAACTCAAGGTTGGTATTCATTTAGATCAGGGGTCGGCAACCGTTCATACTTAAAGAGAAAAACTACGTCATAATTCCATGCAAGAGATCAACAAAGAGCCAATATATGAAAGCCTATTTGTTACTGAGAGTATACAATTTAACATTATTGATATTAAACATGTTGATTAATAATATGTGAAGAAAAGAAAGCAACAAAAAGACCGAAATGACGTGAGTAATTAAGCATTTTTTATTTTTTTGAAAATAATTTTAATTTTAATTAAAAAAAATTTCGTGTATTTTATGGATGACAAAGAGTCATATTTTGTTCCGTACTGAGTCACATTTGGTTCGCGAGCCATAGGTTGCTGACCCCTGATTTAGACACACGTTTGAAAAATTAATTTGGCACAATACACGATCTAGTTCCAGTTATTATCTGACCGGATATGTTTCGGTTTTCGGACTAGTAGCGAAAAAATGTATATTTGCTCTTTGACCAGAATGAAATTTTAAACTAACTGCATTCTAGATTTTGTTTTATCACCAACGAACGAGAGAGAGAGAGAGAGAGAGAGAGAGAGAGAGAGAGAGAGAGAGAGAGAGAGAGAGAGAGAGAGAGAGAGAGAGAGAGAGACAGACAGAGAGAGAGAGAGAGAGAGAGAGTTGGTTTGTTGGTTTTTAAAGACACTTACACGATTAGCTAATATGCTTAGGAAATGGGAGCTAGATGCTTTTAAGGGCTATTGGTAATGCGTATAGGCTTCATATGGTGGGTGGGTGCGGTATAGCCAAAAATCACGCATAGCACATGATAACTGGAAACGTATAAATTAGTAACTTGAACAAAACTCATTTAAATATGCAGGTACAATTTGTTTTGCGGAAAAGGTATTTATAAGAGCTAAAAAGACTATTTTATATTGCATTTTACGTGCAATAGATCACGACATTGAGATAGAATTGAGCTATTGCATTGTAATGCAAGATGCAACGAGCATTACATTTTTCATATACATTTAGCCTTGCGTACACTACATGTGGTAAACATCACGATGCAATTTAATGGGGGCTGCCATACTGGTATTTTTCTAGTCGAGCCAGTCCCATGACTAACAGTCAATATTACACGCATACCTATAACTCGATGGCTATCAAAAGTTACATATAGAACGCACAGTTGTGGTCAGTACTGTTAATAGCGAAGACAATTCCTAAACGTTCCTGAAATACATACTATGAAATGACCTATTGGTTTGTTTCCTCACTTCTTTCACTGCATGTAGTTCTATCAATATTAATCCGCCAAAGTGTATATCTTCGGGTATCTTCAGTCCTTCGTTCCTCATACACGTCTAAAAATAATGAAAGTACTTGACATTAGCTAATTATCCTAAATAAACCTTATATGTATGCATACATGTGATATAAATTGAATTTGTTTGTAAGTTTGAGAACTATTGTAGTGACGGTATGTGTTTCCGCTAGTGTATGAGATGGCACCCCCCCCCCCCAAAAAAAAAAAACAAAACAAAACAACAAACAAAAAAACAAGAGTGCTTTAAATTAAGAAAAAGAAAATAAACAAAAAAATTAATTGCAAACTGATCAGGTAATAAATGTGAGCAGTTGCATACTTTAGAAGAAGGTATTTCGCTCAAATCTGTTGGATGTTACGATTGTCACTAATCGTGAATGTTAAACTAAGAATAACGCAACATGCTTAGTGACGGTGAATATGACATGTATGCATGTATATATCCATGTATTTTTGTACAGTGGATTCTACGGTGTGTCGAATAGGCCAGTTGTAGGGAGTGTTGCCACTTATTTATATTATTAATTATATACATATTAGTCGTGATTTAGTGACATTTTTCGGTATTTTGATATATCGTTATTGATATAGTTTTGTGAGTGCAATTTTAAAACAGGTGACTGGATAAATGCTTTTTTTAATCCTTGTACAGTGTAGTCATTTGCAAAGACATGGGGTGCTTTAGAAAAGCAGGATAACAGGAGGTGGCTTAATGTGGCTGGTGGGCTACATAAACGGGAAATTTTAGGCCAAAACCTTATATTTTGCCTTGAACCGATTACAAGGATACCAAGAAAGTGGTCAGAGATTTAAACGCATGACTCAATAATTAATACAGTATAGAAAACTAAATTACCAATTGTGGTTGCATAGATAGACGTACAGCATGTACAGAAAGACACGTGAGCAGAAAATATGAAAATATTCCAGAATGTTCATTTTGGGATCATCATAACGTTTGTCACTGAAAATTGTGTCATTATTATTATTACCAATATAAATGTATAATTGTGTCATTGTCTTCATCATAAAATGCTGCTTATTGCTAGCACAGGCCTCCCTACCCTTTTTAAGAACTACTGTCAAGGTTGTTCATGACTAACAAGAATCCATTTTTATTTCCAAACAGTATGTGCAGAAAAAAACAGCTCATATTCAATATATCAAAGTTTTCTACAGAATCCCCTTCTCATTGACACTAAATGGATTATTCATAAGTGTCAGTGACGTTTCTTTTTCACTACATACATACTCCATATTGCAGTACACTGCATCAAATTCTGGGGACAAAAAGGTATGGCATTTTTTTAATTATAAATTATTCTTTCGCACACTCACTGCTAAATATTACAGGACACTTAATTGAAAGAAATGGAACATCACTATTACCATAATTTGTAGCCATTTCTTCACATTCAGAGTACCATCCCCACCCACCGTAATAAATTGTGCATTACCAATAGCCCTTAACAATGATACATTGAGGAAACCGAACCGGGCGGGTACAGAACCCGTGACCTTGGTATTACGAGTAGTACTCTCTAAAAACTGAGCTACCGCGGCTCCCGATTGAGACAGCCTCACAAACATAGGTTAATTTTATATAAAAAAGTCATTTGTTTATCTATAAAAAGAATAGTTTGAAAAACATATTGAGTTATTTACGTATGCAAGTAATTTTGGGACAGACCAAGAATAACATTGCATATAAATTGAAATTATGATAAGCTTTGCACCGTTTTAGGTAAGGGGAAACAACTGTGTTGTATTATGGCTCTTTTAATTGCGAGAGTATATTACCTTTATTGCTAAATTTATAACAAAGCGCATCAATTTACACGTGATTACGTGCTACACTAATACAATTTGTCTGTGTATTAATCTCTCTTATAAGAAATGTTTTCTTTCAATCCCCTAGAGTATAACATAGTAACTGTATCTTGCTCATGTAACAAAGCCATCTTGTATGCGCAGGTTTAATATAAACTTTATAATGAGGTAGGAAATGCTTTTAAAATATTTAAATTTTTATGGCATTATCTGTACCAATAATCTATCATAATATTTTTTTCAACCAATATGTATCTCGATTAGGGAAGTGAAAAAATAACATATTTTAATATAACTGAGATGTAAAATGTAACTTTCGTACTTCACTCAAATGTCAAGTGCATGAACTTGTCGAAGCTTCTCTTTGATACCTATGGGTTCTGACTCATCTGTTAACATTTCACTATTCGACCTGCTGCATAGATTCATACACTCTTTTGGACGATTTCGGCAAAGTTCAGCCCAACATTACAAAGTTAGTTTATATCCCCCCCCACCCCCGCCCTGTTTTTTATTCTATTATTGGGGGAGGGGTGCAAACCGAATGAAACATCGGAGATAAATTCCTATATTGACATCATTGGCATACCTTGAGTATGTGAGAATGAAAACCAATTCCAGTAAAAACAGATGTTTAATAATATAAAAAAATTAATTGTTTCAAGAAAGTGAAAAGGAAAAATATGGGCTCATTTTCAAGCAGGATGAAAAAGAAACCGTGTGACTTAAACTTCTACATGAATAATTTACTTCATCGCATGATAGATGCTAGTTAAAACCTGTAGCGGCAGTTATTCGAAAATAATACGGCATTTTGGAAGTAATAAATGATAAATATGGCATATTGGATGTAATAAATGATAATACCGCATATTGGAAGTAATAAATGACAATACGGCATATTGGAAGTAATAAATGATAAATACGGCATATTGGAAGTAATAAATGATAATAGGGCATATTGAAAGTAATAAATGATCATACGGCCTATTGGAAGTAATAAATGATAATAGGGCATATTGAAAGTAATAAATAACAATACGGCATATTGGAAGTAATAAATGATAATACGGCATATTGGAAGTAATAAATGACAATACGGCATATTGGAAGTAATAAATTATATTGGTTGAAGATGAATTAAAGAGTTTCCAAAAGAGTCTTTTGGTTAAAGTAATATGGCCTTTTCTTCTAAGATGCCAAGGTATATAAAAAAAATTAACTATTACAATATGTTGAGGGGAGTAATTCAAAAGGTGGTAAATGAAAATTGCTGACAAAGGTATAATTAGAAGAATCAATAATTAAGATTCTGAGTTCCGCTATGGACTTCTGTATTATAGTTATCTTCTGGAATTCTTTACAATTTAATGACTACCTTTTTGACGCTTTTGCACACATCTTAAATTACAAAGAGTCACTCCTTGAGATTACTATAGTATAACATTACGCACGAGGAAGTAAAAAAACTGCATGATAAAAAATCGGAAATTTCCTGTTGTATTAAAATGCAGTATTCACACCACACATGATAAAACCCTGCACTTCAGCGTATAATCCATTTAGAAGCATGATATTACATACATACATACATACATACATGCATACATGCATACATACATACCTACATACATACATACATACATACATAAATACATACATACATACATACATACATACATACATACATACATTTGACTTCAATATACGCAAAGATTTTATCTTCCACCCCTACCCTCCCCATTTCCTTAAAGGCTTCAACTCATAATAGTTACCAATTAAAGAATGCAAACAATTTTATTTTATACTTTCATATCACAAGCTATAAGAAAATCATACCTTATCAAAACTTTCTGAAGAAAGGGGAGAAGAGTTTCACTTTCAGGCCCATGGCCTTTCATGCACTATTTTATGCTAAATTGTAATTTTGACGTCATAATGACGTCGCATAAAAATGTAGAAATCTAATAATTCATTTTATATAGTACATATATATTATTATCATAGTAATGAGATCTTGACTGCTAGATCATGTGATCTAGCAATCAAGATCGAATTACTATGCTAATGATATTTTTTTTATATATCTCTAGATTTTCAGATAATTTAATAAAATCACTATACGTAACTGAAAAACAAAAGAAATTGCTTATCATTTCATCCTTTTGAATACGAAAATCATAAACCGAATTACATTTTGATCAGCTGATATTCGCATGAATATCGCAGTTTTATGAATGAGACGCGTGAACCAACAGTCACTCATTTTCACTACTATAACTGTCAATAACACGAATTCTTCGACGCATGGGGGCAGGATACCCATATATGTGATTTACAGTTATTGTGCAGTTGTCAAATTTTGCATCACGGAAGATTTCACCAGCTGACTGATTATGAAAGATTCTATCCGAGGCCTAAGAAACCTTCTTCGCCTACTGGTCATTCTTAGGCGGTGTCCTGGCAGTCAACTCTCAGATTTGTGTATATATTGTAGTGTAATATTTGTGATGCAGTACAATTATTTATCATACTTTGTGTTGTTTGTATAATGAAGACATTACCTTTTGCTTTAATCAGTTTTTACCTTATTTTTTCACTCATTTTATCTTCTTTTAGTATCTTTCTTCAAGTTATGATACACAGAATCAACAGCAAGTGTGCGGTCTAGAGCAAATAAACACACACTAGCATCTCTGAAATCTTTTTCCGTTTCAAAAACTACATTTTATGGACCATTAGATCTAGAACGGGGTTCGGCTACATCGGTGTATTCCTTGGTGTAAGGCAAAAACAACTTGTGTTACTGTGCCTTGAAACACCAAACCAAACCAAAACCATATTTTATCTGTCATAAGTATCATATAGTACCTAGCTCCTTCCTTTTATTCTACTCATCTGTTACTACCTGCGTTTCTTTCCCGCATCAGCGTCAAAATAAATGTCCTGATACAACCATATTTCAGGAAATACAGCAATGGATCTGTATCGGGAGATCTGACTATTAAGTCATTCGATGATTATCTCCAAGCAGCGTTAAAACAATCAAGTATCATTTTGGTATCTGCCCTGTTCTGAGTTGAGGAAAGACCCGGTACAGAAAACTTGTGTTTGAACCAATCATGAGCTAATCAACCTAGTACAGTCTTCTCTTGAAACAAACAAAACACGTCGATCTCTCAATCTATCAGCGTGGCATTCTGCCACGAAGCCAGCCATTCAGACACACAGAGGTGTTAAATGTGTCACATTGATTGGATAACTTGCATTCACAGGATGTGTAATTTATATTGCATTTGTATGAATTGGTAAAGTTAAACCTCTGAAGATCCTTTCCTAGCAACAGGTTTATATTGTTACATTCTAAGACTTAGCACCCTGGAAGTTTCAAGCTGCCTTGGTAGAGATCTGGAGAAATTTTCTTGTTGTGTGTATGGAATGTCATCCTACGAGAATACAAATAAGTTTCAATAAATCCCATCGCTCTACAGAAGTGTCATATCAAGAAAGGAGAGTTGCTCAGGAATCCTAAGCTTTCCGCTTTCATGCAGAGCAAGACTAAAAATGCACGTGCTTAGGTCAAATTATTAGCCTTTCATTCAGAGAAATGCTTACGATTCGGACCCAGTTATTCCCAGCCTTGGGAATCATGGTTGGATATTAGTTGAGAATGGATTTCTTTACATGGAATGGGTTGAGTGTGAGAACATACCCTAAGAACTTGTGAGTATTCTTGTCTCATCTTTTGAACGGACAAGAACAATGATATCACAGAGTTTGGATGATGACGTCACTAAAGATGACAATATGAGTATTCATCTGAAGATTTATTTGTTTAGGATGATTAAACAAACGTAGAATGAAGAGCACTAAGACTTGGGAGATCGCACAACTGTGAAACCGTATTCTATTTTCAAATAATTTTCACATCCTTTGAACGCAGGGATGAATTTTCAACTTAGAAATGGCAAACAGGCATATATATATATATATATATATATATATATATATATATATATATATATATATATTGCATACAATTCACCAATCCATAGTTAAACCTTATCTAAACATTAGATTTTTCTACCAAATATCGCCAATAATTTCGTTTGTGATTATGTAAAGCACATACCATTATCGTCCCGTCACATTTGTTCAACACATCGATATTACAAGATATCCATATACGATACAGTAATTTCCAAAAAAAGTCATCTAAAAATTTGATTTGTATAATAAATATTACTGATGTTCTTGTATTTATTCATAATAAATGCATACAATTATGTTGACGTCATGATGACGTTACTCTTAAATAGTTCTTTACACCCACAAGGCGACATATGGCTTTTTATATTTACTTTATATTTTGATAGCATGATTTTTTCATGGTTTAATAAGGATTAAAATTGAGAAAACTTACCGAAATCCATTTCTTCATTTGTTATTTTGGAGTGAACTATTAGGCAAAGATAATGTATTGATAAATGTAAATCTTAAAGATATTTTACATGGAAATTTGTATTTGTTATGTTTTGTTGATCAACTACTATTGTGTCAACAAAAATAAATAAACGCCAAGACCAGAGATATATAACATCTCTTTTTAAATGTTACTTAGTACACGAAACAAATATAAGAGCTTGAGGCATACGGACTTATCCATTTACAATTGTGTAAGAAATGGTGTAACTATTTGTTTAGCCTCTGTAATCCGATCAAGTAACTCAAAAAGAGTAGGTATCGCCACAGTAATCATGAAATCCTAATCATGTCCTTATGAGTACAAAAAGCCCCCCCCCCCCCCCCCCCCCCCCCCCCCCCCCGCGTGGTATATTGGTATATTTGACTCTGTAATTGAATATACAATTTGCAGTTAACTTTCCAGCTTTTAGACATTGTATTTACACCTAATTCTTATTAATACCGAAGTTGTATTTCTTATGTCTCATTCCTTACACCAGTAAATTAATAAAATACAATGGAATGCATTTTTCAACCCAATCAAACATGGTAGATAAAACTTTCCTGGTGTGGTGGAATCTGGATTATTTTGATGCCGAAAGGGGAGGTAACAATGCATATGAACATCAGTTCTCTCTCTTGTTTATCTCCGCACCCACTGCATATATACAAAAGAATAGCAGGTATCTTCCATTTTATTTTCAAAAGTATCATTCATATGGAAGCCTGACTGTAGAACAGAAGAGCGATCATCAACCAATGTCATGAAATATTTTTCATTTCCAAACAATCTGATAATTAGTGGCAGAATCTTCTGAAGTACAAACGCACCACAGCTCTTAACATGTTAATTTATTTTTCTGTATGAACATTGCAAGTATTTAATTAATTTTAAAATCTATTTTACATATATTGATGATGAAAGTGTTATTTGGAATACAAAAAACTGATATTTGTCACAAATATAAAGGAACGGTTCTTAAAAATCAGAAAGAAAGTGTATTTTCAATCTTGTTTTAAAAGTATTCTTTATTCGTTATGATAGCATGACGGCAACATTTTATTTACTTACGCGGTTCGATGTGAATAAATGAGTAGATCAGGATTGTGATTTATCACTTCTCATTTATGTTTTGAAATATGTATATGTGCTCTTTTACCCAGACAGAATATTTCTTTGGTATTATTATTTTCCAGTTTGTTATTTTGCAATTTTAAAATTAATTGTATTTTTTTTGTTTGTGTCTTGTTGACAGTTGTTTTGCGTTTGTTGTGATTGTTGTTCTGCTTCCGCTTGTTGGTTCTGTTTTAGTTGCTGCAGTGGTTATTACTGTGGTGGCTTGTCTTGATTTTCTTCATGTTTCTGTGATTGTTGTTGCTGCTATTGTTTTGGTATTGTTCTTTTATCTGCCTTTATAGTTCAGTGGTTAGCTTTTCTTTCTTAATTGTTCCTGTTTTGGCGCTTCTAGTTTGTAGGCTTTGGACATTTTTCTCTGTTGGTGTTGAGGTCTATGACCTTAGTTGTTCTTTTCCTTTTATCAGCGGGCCTTGGTGTCGACTGCATATCTATGGAGGACGCGTGGTGTTTGGGTTTCGAGTCATTCACTTTTCCAAGTGATGTGTGGAGTGACTGCTCCTCTGTTTAACTTTCTGAATTCATTTCCTAATAAATTTCTAACTACGCCGGAGGCTCGGGCTTAAGCATCATCGAAGTTCAGCTCTTCGACAATAATGCTCTCTATTTCCTTTTGGACTGGTTCATTAATTATTTTTGTTCTTGTCCTTTTGTTCTTTTTTCACCCATTGATTTCTCTATTTGTTTGGTTCTGTCCCACCGGAAAATGGTCCTACTCAGGGGTGTTAGAAGGTGTGTAGATTCACTCTCGGTTCTTTATCACCTGTCTGTGCTTCCACATTTCACTCTGTCTGGTGTTCTTCTACTGACATATCCCCCGTTATGGGCTCCAAATCATTTGAAGTTATTTTTTAAATTTTTTTTTATGGATGCCACTGCGGGAATATATTGCTGGTGACTGTTGGTTGTTTATTGGATGTGTTCATCTTTGGCCACGTGTTCTGTCTGATTGCTCAAGGGCACGATTTATACTAGCTGCTCCCTCCATACAATTCTGCAGCCCTCCTCCCAATACCCCACGCAACAAGTGCTCTGAGGACATCGGCAGGTCTGGGGCATTTATCCATTTCTACATGTTTCAGGTTTATCATTTGACTTCCTAGCTTTCTTTGGGCTATTAGCATTCGTTCGCCCCCAGTAATTTTGACTGTAGTACGGAAATACTCACTGCGTTTGTTCCCTACACACACACACACACACACACACACACACACACACACACACACACACACATATATATATATATATATATATATATATATATATATATATATATATATATATATATAAGTTTTAGTTTTCAAAGCAAGTAAGCAAGACTCCAAAAAAGCAGAGAAAAAGAAAGGGTACAAGTTATAGAAGAATGGACGAAAAGGTCTGGAAATGGTAAGTCTTTTGTACGGCACGGGATGTCAGTAATATATTATGAATACAAAATGCAGACAGATCCTATGTTAAGATTCTGCATACGAAGATGTTACATGTACACTGTATTGAATTGAATTATTTGAGAGCTATTTAGGACATAGGTTCTTGAAGAACTTTCCTACATGACTGCGGCTGAAAGAAACATGGAAAAAAAAACACAGTTAAATTGTGGTGAGGAATGATCCATGAATCACAATCACAGTTTGATAGACAACTAAAATGTAAGTGCATCTTATATTATTCTTGCTGAACCTTGCACGTTCTTATTCATTAATTCTTAAAACAACCAAACTGACCGAAGTGACCAATAATTCACCTGTTTATAGAAGACTTCGTTGTTTGACCAACTTGTGAATAGTGTATCTTTTAGTATTCACACCATATTGCTCCACATCCGGCATGTGCTGATTGCCTCTGATAAGCAATAGTTTTGCCGTTTAACAGAAGGGAAAAGCTCAAAATATTAATAAATATAAAACTATATAATGGCACAACAACAATAATAATAATAATAATAATAATAATTTAAATCCAAGAAGCGTAAAACGACCAGAGTGATTCAAAGTAATACTTTTTGCTGTTCTTAATTCTTCACCACAACCCCTTTTTGCACCAATCCATATGATCTCGGTTTTGTCAAACTTCACCCACAATCCAGAGCAGCAGGAGAAGTTACCAATAATATTTAAAGCAGTGTTGAGGAAAGTGTCAGCATCATCTAATAAGAGAGTTAAATCATCAGCATATTGATTTATCAGGTATTCAGAGTTGTTAATATTTATACCATTGATATCTGGGTTGTTTTTTAGAGCAGCGCTTAATAACACTTATGAACATATATGTGGAAAGGGGATACTGTCTGACCCACGATGCATAAGAAAAAACTTAGAACAGTGTCCGTTATTTAGCACACAGCTAGATATATCATGATGACAAGTTTGAAATCATTTCAAGATAGAGGGACCAAAATAGAAAATTTATAAAGACTTTCCTATAAAAGACCATTCTATTGAATCAAAAGCTTTTTCAAAATCAAGAAGTACGAAAAGTGCTGGGATGTCATCTTCCTCTGATTTTTTCAATTAAAGCAAACATGATGCGTGTACAATAACAGATATAATAGCCAATATATCGACGCTTAAAAAATCCTGACTGAGTTTCACTCATTATCTGTGGTCATGTTTTCTTTATTCTGTGAGCAACAGATGATGATGTCATTTTAGATCAACATTCAAGAGAGAGAGAGAGAGAGAGAGAGAGAGAGAGAGAGAGAGAGAGAGAGAGAGATTTTTTTTGGCAAGATGTGTTTTTTCCATGGTCGTAAATTGGATGACACTCCCACCACAACCCCTGAAGACATTTTATCAATGCCACTTTGATATAATAAATATATCAAGATAAATGATACTAAATATTTCTGAGAAATGGTGTGAAAAGTGTTTATTTTTTTATTAATGACACAGTTAAGGCAGATGGCATGTTCCTTGCGTACAGTGAGTTCATACAAAAATGTAATATCAATATTACTTTCGTAGAATTCTATGGAGTATTTGATGCAATACCAGGAACTTGGAAAAACACTATTAGAAATACTACGAAATTAGAATCTCCACTACATGAAAATATAAAATTTCTCAGGAAGCAGAACAAAATCACAAAATCATTTTATACGTTATGAGGAAAATAAAAAGACTTCTAGTTCAAATAGAAACTAAATAGAACTCTATTTTAAATCAGAATTATTCACATGAAGATTGGGAATCAGTACTTTAAAATTCTTTTCTGTGCTATTCCTGATACAGGACTTCATAGTTTTTAATATGAAGTTCTCCACATAATTCTCTATACTAATAGTAGATTGTTTAAAATGAAAATCTCTTAATCATCATTATGTACTTTTTGTAATGAAGCCGAAAAGCCTCTGCTTCATTTATTTTTTGGATGTCATTTTGTGAAAACGGTTTTGATACATTTTGTCAGTTCTGAGAGATAAATTCATACTGAGTTCGATTTAACAGAAAATACCATATTTGTATTTGTATATAATTTAACTTGAGTAAATAAAAAATAATAATAATATCATCATCATCATACTCCTGGTTATCATTTCACACAAAAATGAAACATAAGTTCTTGTCATTATGGAAAGTATAATGCGTAATTTTTAATTGTAACACATCAGTTTATAATTGTTTTGTTGATATTCATTTTAATTCCGACATTGATGTAACTAAGTCTAATTTTCTACAGAAGCATACAAAAAGATTTCTGATCCATCTACTATAACAGATGTGCCATCTGCATACTCTGCCAGTTTATTTTTTGGGGGTATATTTTTTTATGGGGGTATATTTTTATTTTTTGGGGGGTATATTTATTTATGCATATGCCTTTAATATTATTGTTGTTTTGAACAATAATTCCTACAATTTCTGTTACTAATAGAAACACAAGTAAGGAGAGAGAGAGAGAGAGAGAGAGAGAGTCTGTTTGACACCATCACATCCAATATAAAAAACTGTGATGCAAATCCATTATGAATCAATCATGTTTTTTGCACACACACACACACACACACACACACACACACACACACACACACACACATATATATATATATATATATATATTACATATATATGAAAGGACTTTCTGTATAAATCCCCAAGAAACTGAGTGAAAAGCTTTATAAAATCCACTTGTAAAATAATACCATTCATGCTATTTTCTTATGTAAAGCACATACTGTCATATATCAGTATGACTACCTCCCCAATGTCCTACCTTTCATAAACATTTTTTTACTTTCGAGTACTAATATTTGTATTCTACTAGCTATATAACTGATGAGGCTATATTAAAGGAGAGAACAAAAACTTTATTTTATAGGAGTTATTTAACAAAGAATAGGTCTCCAGTTTTTCAAGTATTCCCTAGATTTATTTCCCTTTAGGAATAACATGATAATCCCTTTCCTCTATGTTAGGGATAATATACCTTTTATGAATCAGTGATTTATTGAATTTACCAAACCCAGCCCAAAATCCGCCCAAAAGAATTTATAAAATTTAGTAGGGAATCCATCACTTTCTGGACTCGTTGGTATTACTCGTGTGTTTAAGCACTCTTAAGCTTAGGCAAAAGTTATTTCACTCCTCCAACTTTAAAATAAAAAAAATTAATCATCTTGAGTCAATTTAGGAATCTCAAGTATTTCATCTTGTTCATTGGGCTTATATGATAATCTTTCCTACTAAATAATTTCTCATTGAACTTTTGCACTTCATTCAAAATTTTTGAATTGATCAGTGATTATATGCCCTAATTCGTCTTTCAATTTTGTTATTGTTTTGTTCAATTAATGTCTTTTTTCAAGGCTACATAAATATTTTGTCGTTTATTCTCCTTTCATCTATCCATTTGCTTTTGGTCGTACGATCGTACCTTTCTTTCTCTTTTCTTATTTTTTGAATCCGAATTTTCAAGTATATCCAAGCTCAATATATTGTAATTTGTTTTAATACATTTTATAAATGTTCAATTTTCTGTAACAATTCCTATTCTTCCTTGTGTCGAAAGGAAGAATGTTCTATTTTGAGGGCACTGATTTCTAATAAAGCTATTTCAAAGAATAATTGATCATCCAGATGATGATGATGATGATGATGATGATGATGACGACGACGATGATGATGCAATTTTAGTTCTTCTAAATTTTCCTTACATTTTCTACGTATACTTTGTCTTTTAACAACGAATTATTGAATTTCTAAAAGCATGGTCCCTTTTTACATTTTGTAAATTGAAAGATAAGTATTATCTGAGAATTGTCAGACCTGTAGCTGCAATACATAAGAGAACCCTTACCATCAATAAGTTCCGGTCTGCACAGACGACACTGGTCGGACTTTGATACTCTTTGATAGTCGACTCTATTGCATTTAAAAATATTGGAGAATCTTCATTTGGACAATACATATTAATAAGTGTAATTTGTAGACCATCGACTTCCTTGTCAAGGGCAATTATATTTCCTTTGCTATCTTTGAGGATTCTTGAAATTTTAAAATCTACATTATTTGCAAGGCGTATAGCCACACCACGAGATCTGCTTGTACCAGATATAAAAAACATGCATATCCCCACTCTATTTCAATATATGGTTCTAGTGCTTCTGTGAAATGAGTATATTGTAAACAACATATAGAACATTTTTCCTTTTTGCAAATTCACACGCATCTTTTAGTTTTGCCTATCTCCTTGTATTTGTAAACAAAATACTAACCGTTTTCAAAAGTATAATTCTTACAAGTATACCCATACAACGTAATTGGAAATATGGTGATAAGGAGTTACCTACTGTGAAGGATTTACTGAATGACCAGGTTAGAAAATGATCTTAACATGATGAACAAACGAATAGAAAGAGAATTCAAGTAGTAGGCGTATAAAACAGATAAAACAACCAAAACAAAAATCATAGTCAAGGTCAAAATACACATCTTTTTGGAAAGTGAAACACGATTTCTATCCTAGAATGAATGGCTTCCAAAATTAATCATTATTTACCTTTGCTAAGTAAGATGTTATCAAGCATGGTTTATGTTATATAAATCACATTGTCTTTCTGATATATTAACAATAATGTCTTTATTTTAATAAAACTAAAGTTATATTCGAGGGGAATTGTTTTACAAAATTATTACATTTCTAAGAAAACTTATCTATAAAAGATATAAAGGATAGAAACCCTCTTGATAATGATATCATTATGTACTTTCATACGGGTGACAAAATATTTTTCTCAGTATCTCAAAAACTGTAGGTCAGTTTGCAAAGAAACAAGCTGTATTTTAAACCTCGATGACCAGGGGTGTACTGGGTAAGCAACTCGGCCCTGGACTTATCTGCCGGGACAGTCCCGGGGTTTTACTCACACCAGTAAAACACCGGTAAAAACGGATTTTTTTGACGGCCCACTGGCCCACCGATGCGGCGGTCTGCCGGGACAGGCCCGGGGTTTTTCTTACAGCAGTAAAACACCGGTAAAAACGGATTTTTTTTTACGGCCCACCGGCCCACCGATGCGGCGGCCCACCGGGATTTGTCCCGGTATGCCCAATGGCCAGTATACCACTGTCGATGACCGTTCCTCTTCATTTTGAAGAAATACCCAATCCATAAAATATGTCTGAAGGTCTCTTTCCTGGCGTAAAGTCTTATTCAAAGTACATTTACCAACAAACAAAAAACAATCGTATCCATATTTATTCAAAAGACAACATTTTTACATTTAATATACATTCTGAAGAAATACACAGACTGTAATTTGTGTGTCCTGCACCCTAAGCGGCCACATGCAGATTCACTGTTTGTGGAGATTCTCCAAGTGTCACATTCTGTTCCTTGAGCACGCGCCCATTGATTGTGACCTTGACATGGTACTCTCCCTTGAATCCATGGACATCGAAATTCCCGCCCTGGGAAAACGTCCGCTTTGTGGATGTGTGCCACTCCTGTTCAATCAAATGCAGATACCTCTGTCCGGCGGCGTTAATCTGAAAGAGGATGATAAAATATTTTTGACAAGGGATCGCCCAAAGCTAATTTTGAAGCTAATTTACGCCAGAAGGTAATTGTTCTATCATATCACAATGAAGTTTGCAGTCTTTTCCGAACTTTTGTCTTCTTTCTCGTAAACTTCGTCTTCCTATTCTTCTTTTATCAAGATTCTTGAGGTTGGTTAGGAGAATCTGAGAATTTCCAGAATTTATCTTCTACGCGTCAGCTGAAATCAGATATCATCTGGATTGTTATAGCAAGTGAAGTCGCCTTTCTATATAAACGACGTGTCAAGAGCATACAATGTACAACAGTGTACAACGCACGTTGTTTTCTCGTCATAAGTACGATTCGGGCCAAATAACTTAGAGGAATATTTAATACAGGCCATAACTGCATTAAATACATTTTACAGTGGATACGATAAAGGGCGATCACTAATGGGGAAATGTCTTCTTTCTTGAACCGCAAAACTAAACTGAAGAGTTTCTTTAGATAGTATTAAAGTATTTATATTTGAACGTGTCCGATAAATATATTTAGAGTCTGAATGAATGGTAATAAATAATAGCATAATCTAAGAACAAATATAATATGTAGGTGGTCGAAGTGGCGGCGCAAGGGTTCAAGGCGCCCGGGGGCAATGTTCTTTAGTGGCGCCCCTACCGCGGCGCTCGGGGACAATGCTCTTTAGTGGCTCCCCCACTTTGCTACAGATAACAGCATTTATATCATTTGCCAACCTCCCTCCTTCCCCTCCCCTCCTAAATATACATTTTGTGAAGAATTGCTCCCGTTACACTATGATGAAGGTGAAATACTATTAAAATTTCAGTTGCAAAACAAAAACAACCTCCTGACGGCGCCCACTTCGCCTGGAGCCTGGAGACAATTACCCCCTCTCAACCCCTCGCTCGCGCCGGCACTGGTAGATCGGTTAGAAGAGGTGAGAGATACGATATTATTCAATTTTTAACAAATCTGGATAAGAACATTATATATCAGAGAGAGAGAGAGAGAGAGAGAGAGAGAGAGAGAGAGAGAGAGAGAGAGAGAGAGAGAGAGAGAGTTTAGATGGCACTCTAAGTGGGCAATTATATGCTCCTACCCGCCCCCCCCCCTCCCTCCGCCCGAAACACTGAAATAATATAAATTCTGACATGTAAATACTTAAGACTAAGACTGAATGGCGAATTAATAAAGACGATCAGCTGTAATATGCACACAAATTGACTGGTATATACTACCAAGTTTTGCTACATGGTTTTCTAGTTTGACCTTCTAACACCAAGGAAAAATGACCTAAATAATGTGTTTCATATTCCCTTAATACCCTAAACTCATCTCCAGTGACAAGGGAAGCATCTGCCCCTCTCCAGTGCCGGTTGCTCCAGAAACCCCATATCAAGATACCCTGGACATTTGGGTGTCCGAAAAATACTCTCAGTGCTTTCTCGTAGCAATCTGCCCGGTGGTTCTCGTCAGGCAATGTGATGTCCATCTCGGTGACGAAAATGGGTAGTCCTGCCTCTGAGAGTTTATCAAGTCTTCGCTGCAAGACAAATAGAGAATGTGAGTGATGGGGACAGCAGTGTTGAAAACTCTCGCTTCGTACTGTATTCCTATAGCCCAAAAGTAATCATAAACGATGACCTGTCCACAGTTGTTGACTTTAGTCCGGGTTATTTTTATTTACGTTTCCTCAAAAACCATGGAAAGATGGGTAGTTTCGTTTTTATAAGATTTTGTCATCTCTTCTCTAAATATTACATAAGGTACGTATTTGTCCCTTTACATTTAAAGGTAACACATGACAAGGTGTAAGAGATCTGGTTCGCAGATGGGATTTTATAATGTTACTCATCATTAGCATAAAATTTTGTAAACATAACAACCGCTTCAGTTGTTCCGTATAACAACATAACAAGGACAATGGCTTAGCTTGTTTTAAATTCAATAATTGACATGATCAACCTGTCACTAACATACCGATCATCGGTGCTATTTGTTGATTGTAACTCAAGAAGGTGATGGATGAGGATCAGGGGGGTATTGTTTTATTCAAAATTACCGTATATACTCGCGTATAAACAGGGTCCAAATGCAAACAACATATATCCTGATCTGCCGTCGTATAATGCGCCGGCAGATCAGGGTCTATGTTGTTTGTTCTACTGATTAGTCCTTACAAACTGCATAGACCCAGATCTGCCGGCTCATTGCAGTTGGTATCAGTTTATACGCGAGTATATACGGTACGTATCTTTTGGGCGTGGTTATGGATTTAGTTTTTATGCAAAATAAATAAATAAATAAATAAATAAATAAATAAATAAATAAATAAATAAATAAATAAATAATCTTTAAAAAATGTAAAAATATGCAAATACTTTATCTTATCAGTGAAATAAGTTTACCTTCTATTAGGGTGGTATCTGTTTGAGAAGTTGGCGTTAAGTTGTCCTAGACAAATGTTGTCGCTGGGTCTTCTCTATTTGATTACAAGTTCTCGCTGAAAAACTTGTACAAAACGTATTTGCATAAAATTTATAATTGTCGTGAGGTAGATCTCCCTCCTCCTCCTCCCCTCCGATCTCTTGTTTTTTTTTTGGGTGTGTGTGTGTGTCTTGTTGTTGTGTGTGTCATATTAATGGCGATGTATTTCAACATATTATGAAATGTTGTCTGTTATCTAGGGTAAACCCTGGAGACTGGGGTTGGGGGGAATCTAATTTTTCCGCTTCTCTGTGCCAGCAATAGAATTTATGTATATTTAGACAAGGAATCCTGTTAATTACCTTGATTAGAGTTGCGTCTGGGCAGCTCCCGAAATGCCCTTGCACTCCAACTCCTCCAAGACCCACATTAGCATTCTTAATCTTGAGTATATGGTCACGGTAGGCCTGTAATCAATTATTAAAACTAAAAAAGTATATAAAAAACTTAAATAACTAGCTGCAAAGAACCATATGTGTACCCTGTTATTCAAACATTTATATAAAAATTTTATTATAAGTGCTTTTTAAATAGTTTTCAGTTTAATTCTATTCGTATAGGTCTACATTCTTATAGTTAACGCGATAACTTTTAGAGCTATGCGACAGTGGCTGCGCGAGGGAGGGTAGGAGGGGCAATTGCCCCCGGGCGCCAGGCGAAGTTGGCGACGTCGGGAAGGGTTTTTTTGCAGCTGAAATTTGTATAGTATTTCACCTTCACCTTACTGTAACGGGTCAATTCTTCACAAAACTTATAACTATGAAGGGGGAAAGAGAGGAGGGAGGTTGGCAACTGACATAAAAACGGTTCTCTGTAGCAAAGAAGGGGCGCCACTAAAGAACATTGCCCCCTGGCGCCTCGAACCCTCGCGCCGCCACTGATATGCGAGTCATTGTTTTACATAGAAACGGTAGATAAACAAGAATGCATGTCTGTTACATGACAAAAATAATTTTCGAGGAATATCTTTAGTACTGAATAAATATAAGAAGGTTGATTTATATGGTAATATTAGCGTACGCAAGATGCATGCTCATGAATACACTATGCAAACTGAACATTAGTTACACTGCAGAAACTCTGACTACCTCAATAGTATAGGGGGCGATCTGGGGTCAAGATTGGAAATCCTATGTTAAATCAGTTTTTTTCCCCATAGGATTACCATGCGAGGCGCTCTCTGGGGTCAAGATGGGAAATCTTATGATCAAAAATGTCCATAGGTTTAACATGATGGGCAGTCTGGGGACAAGATGGGAAATGTGATGTTAAAATGTCTTTAGGATTAACATGTGTGAATCTCTCTAGGAAGAAGATCGGAATTGTAATGTTAAAAGTACACTTACAATCCTACACGGTGTTTTGAATTGACCAACACTTATTATCTACTTACCAGCACCGAGTTATCTACTACCCAGTCATGTACTATCCATCACCCACACATTTACTAACCAAACACTCCACATTTACTATACAACTCTCCGTTTTGGAGTCACTAACACCCATACATCTACTAACAAACGGGTAGGAATGCTTACACATAAACAAACATAATTAAACAATATCACATATGGAGTGAAAGAAAAGAGTAGAAGTGTTCACACAGAGAGAAACATACTTAAACACTATTAAACATGGAACGAGAGAAGAGAAAAGGTTTGAGTTTTTGCTACACTAGATTAAGGATTACTGGCAAATATTGAATATGTAAATTTAATTAGCTAATGATATCGTATAACCTGTTTTGCTGTTTCTTGAATGCTCGTGAAATTCAATTTTCTTCAAATTATTTATCTTCAACGATTGGTAGCCAACCCAATTATTAAGTGTATTTTGTACATAATTTGGTATAATTTGCACAGATTGTTGAAGGTTTAGTTTACACACATGACGCAGAAAAAGCATTCCAATCAGTTTAGGATTGATCAGTTGTGAGGTTCATTTCTCTGATCCGTTTGCTTATCTGGCAATCTTTGTCTTTTATTATTATATTCCTATGAGGAAAGAAAATACTGATCAGTTGTTGTCCCATTTAGTTTATATTTCAGCAATGAAATCATCATTATCACAATCATCATTGTTGTCGCATTTATTTGTTGTTCCTGTGTCACACGTTCTTTCAAAATAGAACTGGTAAAGAACTACGGATGGACTATTTTTGAGCATTTTTCGGTTTAATATGATTTTTATTACGATGTGGATGTTTGTGTATAAAAGGGAAAAAAGGGATTCGATTGAATGCATATTGTATATTAACAGTAATATGGATTCTTCTCTTAACAAGGATGTAGATGAAGAGACATTTAGTCTACTTTCAGAAAAACTAGTCAAGAAAACTGACTGGAGGAAATTAGTTCTGAAAGATTCTGTTTAAAAAGGTGAGAATTTTGGTATTTCAAAAATAGTTAGGTCCTCTCTTCCGCAAGAAGATGCTTTATGTCATAAGATTAGAGTACCGATTTCGACATGGAAAAATATCTGGTTGTTTGGCATAGGACTTGTTACAACATATGCAAAAGTGCGCAGAAATCTTGGGTATGTTAAATCGCGACATTATAGCACTTTATCCTACTTAGCAGAATCAGCCACTCAACAGGAATATATTGCTAACGAGCGACAGTCCCGCTCAAAACTCAGCACCTCTGACAAAGATCAGAGGACTAGATTTGATAGATGCAGAGGCCAAGTATAACGTGACTTGTCATGCACAGTGCGTCAGCAAATCTGACTTGGAGTACAGGGCGTTTAAGAAGTCAAACAAGAAAGAAGATATTTATTTATACACGTTCCAAGTACTTGCGAGGGTCTATAGTGGATGGTCTGCTTTCTGGAAAGGCTTTTGAGATGGCAGCTTTGCTATCGCGCTATCAGATATTACTAGTCAAAGAAGGTGTGACAACTGAGGATTGTTATCGTGCAGAAAGCACTAAGCTCAGATATAGCAGATACAAGAATTATTTTGGCTCAGACATAGTACTTCTTAAGCAGTCTGATCCTTTAAAACCAGAATAGGGAGATGCTTCACCCTCACGGCCCCCACTGAGGGTTTCCTCATTGCACTAGATCTGTGAATCAACCGCGACTCTAAGACGAAACGTGGAATCGAAGGATTTTCTCCAGAAAAACAAGAACCCCTAGATAGATGGTTCATCACAAGCCACGTGAGAGCAGCAATTCCAACTGCTCTGAGATTGATGTATGGGATATACGAAACTGTTTGTTCGAACTCGTGCAAAGAAAGTGGCAAATGTAAATTCTCTAGAGATGAAGAGGGTGTTCAGAAAATCATGCACATGATGGAAGCAGGCATTATCACAGATCCTTTCCAACCATCGTGAACTTGATGGAGAGAATTTATTACCCTTGATAAATATTGCATCAGGGGTAGTAATGCCTGATAACATTGCATCAACACGTTTATGGTCTCACAAGATGGAAAAGGAGTGCCTGGAAAATTGTGTTCAAGATCGATTGAAATCAAATCATGTAAGCATTTGGGAGACTCATTCACAACTAAAAAAGTAAATATCCTACATATCCACAACAAAGAACGCAAAGTGCAACAATGACAAACAAAAGGTCATTTCTTCCTACGGTGACTTCTTTGACAGACTGCCAGACATTTCAAAAAGTAGAAATGTCAATCTAAAAGAAATTCTCAAATATGAATTATTTTTTTGGCCCTAATGTTTAGTTTATCCGGCTGGAAGTCTCAGAAAGACACAAGAAAGTTCTTCAGTTGCTCGAGAGATATTGTCAGGTTGTCCCTAAATGCCGAATATATGTCCCATCATCCCAGTTGATGGTATGGGAATAGTCTTAAACGGTAAAATAGGGCAATGTGTATGAATTCCGAGAGATAGCAATGATATATTTTCATCGAGTTGCATCACATTTGAACAAAAGTGGTTGAATAAGGATTGATTTTTATATTTGATAGATACGAACCTTGCTCTATCAAAGAGTCAGAGCGGACCTGGAAACGAACTTCTGCCCTTGTCTTTGAAGTCAAAATATAAAGCCCAGATATCCTTGTACAAATGCAGTGAAATAAATATCTTTAATCCCTGGAACAAATACATTTTTGCGTATTTTACGTGCAACACCATGGTCAGAATATCCAATAGGCGTTTGCAGCCAGGTCGGCAGTTTATCCTGGCTGGGGGATTTCAGTGTGGCGAGAAGTGTATCCTTTTCATCCAGAGAAACAGTATGCACAACCCACCCCTCGAATCAGACCAAGTGGAGGCGGACACAAGGATGTTGCTGCTGAAAACGCGTGCGAAACTTCCAAACGCATCCACTTGGCAGATACAGATATCTCCGTATTCCGTGTGCATCTTGTTGAGATACTGCAATGCGATGAGCTTTGGTTTCGTACTAGTGTAAAGAACCTTCAACTTACAACGTATTATTTTTCACAGCATATTATAGTAACTAAGGAAATATTAAAGTTGTGTGGCACTTTATACAGTTTCTGAGAATGCTGAATGGACACTTGACAGTGCAATTTATTATATATTTTGACCAACCAAAAAAGAGAAAAGAAAAAAAAAGAGAGCTTTCTCCCCCACATCAGATACTTTTATGCATCACATACAAGCGGTTAATTTTCAGTCATTAGTTTGGAAGAGGCACTTGTGCCTAAACAGTCCCTTCCAGGCCCAACAGATCATACATGATGTTGATGACACTAGATTCTGCCTCAAAAGGACAAATGGAACTTGTTACATGTAGACGTGATAAGTCTGCCTGACACAGGATGCACCTTTGTGCATGCTATGCAAACGGATTTGCATGGTTTGAAGGTTGTAAATGCATGGGCTACATTTTATGTCTAAATCCCCACAGCAAAGAATCGTCTTGGATGAGGTAGATCACCAAGCAGAGGAAATAATTACATGATATGGGCATTTCATTCACATGTTTGCATTATTCGTATTCTATATAGCCCACAACGAACACAAGTGCACGACTGAAACAATATGTCGGCTTAACATGTTTTCCAACGCAATTATTAGTTTAAACAGCTTGTTTCATTAAGGACATAACGTCATTTTGCACGTTTGTGTTGGACTGCAGTGCGAAAGAAAGTCTTTTTAATTGTATTCCACTGATTCTTTTCAAAATACAAACACTTCTGTTTCACACTATCGTGTCTTAAACTCGATCTTGTTTCCCTCACACCATATAAGGGTGTGCAACGTGACGATGGCATCCTGACCCGTGCTCCTGCTCTAGTACATTTGACCTTGAGCATAAAGACAAGATGTTATTGACTGCTGAACAATGTAAACTTATCATACAGCGTGCATGGGACTGTTGTGTTGGCCTAGCTATTATACCAATTCATCTACAATGGCTACATGGTTACTATTATTAGACTGAGTAAAACCCGTTATTGGCTGTGTCTTCTGTTTCTTTAACCAGTTGTGAAAGATGCATGCGTAACTGATGCTTAAAGAAAAGCAACAGTTTAAAATCTGAAGTCTACAAATGGTAAAATCCACATACCAGATTTTGTACTAAAGATTTCACTGAAGTTGACTCTGAAAGTTTTAGATTTATCCTGTTTAATTTATGTCATTTCAAAATTATGACCGCTGAAGGTAATTTACACTGACTATAACGGTTAATACATGACACGATGGCCAAAGCAAATAGGACGTAAATGAAAACAGCGCCATACCCCTCAAAGGAGCAGCTGTGGCGCAGTGCTTAACGGGCCGGACTCGAACTCAGTAAGTTGCGGGCTCGAATCATGTGTTTCTCTTTACTCTTACTGACTAAATATTATTCCATGTGCTGATGTGTCGTTCAACAAAAATCAATCATTCCAACCAACGCCCGAGCAATTACTGGATCGGAGTTTTCTGATAACAGCCCTTTCTTGTTCTCCTCAGACCGTAAATAAGAATTTTGCAACTGAGATTCGTAATGTATTTAAGGACATTATTCAAACTCCATGACATCACATCGACATGCCTTAAATGTACCAAATCGATCTTATCCATAGTACACTCAAGCCATCAAGCGACAAGAAAGGGTGATTTTTTAAAAATGCTTTCGTGTCAATTAATATTGTTTTTTTTATTGTTTTCAGGAAGAATACTGTTTTTCTTTGTATAATGCTTGAAAGTACATGTTCGAAGTTATTACTTTCTATATGTACTGTTGTATTAGAAACTCATCCAGGATACAGAAACAAGGTCAAGGAAAATTTCAGAACAATGTGAGTTAAAGTCGATTTTGAACTTGTGTTTTTGTACATTCTTACTTAGTTTGTATCTTAAGATTGGTTCAATGATAGTCGTTTCAGTAATTTTAACAAAGTATACCCTATCCGTAGATTGTATTGAAAAGCACAGCGTAGTAACGCTTCTGTGTGTTTCCTTTCAGAAAGTATGATTTATTAAGCGAAACTGTCTTATTTCCCTGACGGATTCCAAGTGAATCGAAACCCAACAATGTCGCTGATGTAACCATAATGTCGCTTTTTTAAACTCAACATGGAAATCGTATGATCAAACGACAAAACTATATATTACAGTGGTATAATAGTTAAGGAAGCTTAGGCAGCACCCGTCAAAGTAGTTATAAATGGACCGTATCATCCCCAGCACCTTCAAAAGCGGTACACATTATATAGGCCACCCTTAGTTGTAGTTGTTAGTGTGGTCTTTGCACATTGTTTGTTTGAATGTCGATTGTTTGGTTCGTAATCTATATTCTTAAGGTAATTTTCACCTTTTTTTATTTTATTCTTCATTTGATTAAACACCATGTTTTCCCCACATATTTGGGGACTATATTTGCTATACACGTTGTACGGCAGTTTTACGACTATCTTATCAAGTATACTATAACATATGCTGGATTGTCAGAAATCTGATTCACCTTTATGTCGATTTCCTTGTTGCGTTGGGTTATCTACATTGTTAATCAAATTAAATGTTCATTATGTGGGCCTAACTGAGCGGAAACGGAAAATTAGTTATTGGGGTTTAAAGGTGAAAATGCAGAATATCTCTGTTAAACATGAACCAGAAAAGTTGAGAATCTCCGAAGAGAACGAATTAAAAATTCTCTAACACGTATGATAATATTATTTATTCGTATTTAAAAATTCTGCCAATGTTATCAAGCATTCTCCTGTAGGATCCAGGGATAGCACCTTCCGCTCTGATTGGTGTTTATTTGTAACTAACCAACTCTTTCTATCTATTTTTTTCTTTCTCTCTCTCCACCCTATCTCTCTCTCTCTCTCGATATATATATATATATATATATATATATATATATATATATATATATATATATATATATATATGACCTACATGCATCTAATTATGTTGTTAAATAAATACGAAAAACTTGTACGCATGTACGAACATGCACATATGCGGGCAAGGTTGCCTATAGTATATGTCTCGTCACCATGGTATAAACGGGGCGGGCATTCAGAATTGGCACATGTAAATATTACCAACCACTGTCTTTTTTCCCGACGTCACAACCTCATAGTCATTAGCGAAGAGAGGAATGGTGTTGTCAGCATGATGAACCTGACGGTAAATGTCAAAGATATAATCAAAGTCCCCAGTGTGCTGCTGGAAAAACCACCCATGTATGTTCTCGTTGTTGACATCCCAGCCCTCCACACTGAAATGCAGACAAATATATCTATCTAACAAAGAACCCAAAGCAAAGCAGATTTGAGATATCAACGAAAAGGTTAGAAGAGCCGTACTATTAATAATTCAATGATAGTGTGTCAATAATTAGACATTAGAAGATTTGGAAAGGTTTTTGCATATTTCAACAAGTTTACAGACTGGAACATTCATTTGGCCGTTTGTCATATACTGATAACAGTGCATTTCAAGGTCGACATGAATGAATGTATAACGTCTGACGTGTATTTAGAATTGCATATGCAGATTAGAATTCGTCATCTTTCACCCCTTCACTTTAAATATTTTCTGTCATTGCCTACTTCAAAACCTCACCATAAATTCAATGTAATCTAATTCAACTTTATTTCACTCAGATCAACTTAAAAACCTATACTTCTCCTTTATAGCAATCACATATCTGTGTCTAATTACGGTCCCCGATTCTTCATATTATTATTAACAGAAAATAAGAGACAATAGATCGCTTACAGCCCCTTCACTTTGGGTACCACTCCATTGATCCTCTCGGTCACTGCCTGCTTTAAGGCATCTCCGTTCAGCTGTTGCACCCAGTGAGGGACGGCATGATCCACTGACCAAACAACGCAGTGAGCCCTCACCTTCAGCCTGAGGAAAATGAGGCAGATAAACTTTTATTGTATTTTTGTTTTTACTATCTATCTGTCTATAGACCGAATCACGGTATGATAAATACTTTCACTGATTGTTTGATTTTCTGCAATTTGTGTGCTAATTTTCAGGCACTACAGTATATTAAAAAGCGTTACAAAATATTTTTGGCTGAGTGGACTGGTGGTGGTGATGCTAACGGTTGTGAAAACTAAATTCAAATGCCAAGCCTCGTGATGGATAACAATAACTATCAATTGCATGTTCTAACATGGGTTAACATAATGGTCAGATCTCTTGCTGTAGTATGTATCTAATCCATAGCCCGTGACAATACGGTCATTTGGAATACATATTAAATGTCTCAAGAATAATAATACGTTATCCAGATATAGCCACTTATGAGAGTTCTTCATGTGTAGTCTTGTGTTATATATATATATATATATATATATATATATATATATATATATATATATATATATATATATATATATATATTTACACTCGACGAAATATATCCGTTATTCACTCGTTTCAAGCAAATATCCTCTCTTTATTCGTACAATTTATTTAGTGCTCAGTGTGTAATTTTTGATTATTTTAGATTAGTTATTTTGTCACCTATAGGCCGTTATTCCTTTAAACATGATCATCTGGACAATTACTTACCCATGAGTTTTTAATTCATGAATTGCTTGAAGAGGTTTGTCGTAGTTGATGTGGTGCTGCAATAAAGTTATTATCCAGTTAAAGGTGTCAGAAAATGAAATCATTTTAGTAATATGTAAAACGGCGTTAACATTCGTCAGTTGGCCAGCAAACTTTTAATTTATATGTAAAGAGAAATACATAGGTGTAACCTTTACTCCTCTTGTATATATAACAAGCTAATGCAGCGGTTGAAAATTTGATTAAACCTCAAGTTATGTCACTCTGAAATAATGTGATGTCTGTAGGTGCCGCTCTCAGATGTGTATCAAAGACCCGTTTGAGCCTTGAGTTTGGGCTTAGTATCGCATGTCCACAGATGTGTGTAACTGACCATTACTCCCCATTATCATTAGAGTCAATCATCTGTAGATTCGATATTAGCATTTTAAATAAGTTTGTTGCTTTAGCAGAGTGTGACTTTTGTGTGACTGTAATGTAACTGATAGAATTTGTAAACGTTAATGCTCGGTGATGATAGATAGGCAGATGGTCAGCAAATGAAGCTATATTTAAAAGAATCAGAAATAGTCGTAAGATCTCTTGAAGTGCTAAGTTAAGTATTTATATAGCAAATCAGGTGGATGCACATGCGATTCTGGCGGCGGCGATATTAGTTCATATCACAAGTTATCGTGGTAGCTGGCAGTGGGTGTGTACTCGATAGTTTCTTGACACTTATTACACGTATTGTGGGAATTTGTTACACGTATTGTGGGATTTTGTTACACGTATTATAGGATTTTTGAAGACACACGCTTTTCTGCCCAATTGATGTATATAGTTGTACAGTAAATAGTAGATGAAGAATTGCTGTCTTCCCTTCATTAAGATTTCATCATCCATTCAACTTTCCATAAGATTGAACAATTACTTCTATGGATAAGTCTGCACGTACTACTTCTGTCAGATATGTATACGTGAGGATTTCGACAAACTCGCTTGAATTTTAAAGAGATATAAATTATTTTTACGTTATATCAAATATGTCTGCTGATTTTCTTAAGTCATTTCTCATTTTACATAATTAGAAAATTAAATATATCGTGAGTACTGAAATTATTACTACTCGCCAAATAATTATGAATCAACGAAGGTTTAAATCACAGACTGGGGAAATACCCTTTGAAGAATTTACTGCGATAATAGTCCACGAAAACCGGGATATTTGTTATTTTTGTCCTATCCTTGTGCCCTTAATCACGTACCGACAAAAATCCTTCTATACCCTCATATCAGGTCCAAACTGTATACAATTTCTATTTAATATCCTTGACACAATGTCAATCTTAATAGTGTATTTTGTCGGAATTTAGAAGAGCTAGATTGACTGAAACAGACGTCTGTTGTAACCATGATACCATGATAAAAAGAACTGATGTCCGTACAAATGTCATTACTGGGCCTAATTGAGCAGAAACGGAGAATTTGTCAAACAAGTTTATTGATGAAAATGGACATTCCCTTTTAAACAAGGCCAATAATTTGATATGACACCCCATATATATATATATATATATATATATATATATATATATATATATATATATATATATTGTTATGTATAATGTTTTTATAATATTATAGATATTTAATGAAATTATAAATATTTCTTGACTTTAATATTTGCTCAAACCTTAATGTTATGTATCAGGTTTACATGTTTCACTAGTCTCCTTGAATTAGTTTGTTTACTTAATATTTTAGTTCTAGGACGGTTTTGGTAAACAAGTTGTTTATTCAATTTGAGGTCAGGGTTGATTTTGTTTACATATAAAACTAGAATTTCATTTAGAATTATGTGTTAAAAGTCACATACACTATATAATTTTCTAGAATATTCTGTCATGTGACCTATCTTTATATATACCATGTTTAGTGGACAGTGTTTAGTTTCGACCTAAACATCAGTCTGTAAAGAGTCATTACAGTTGTGAAAAATCATTCCAAATTCAGAGAGAGGAATAATTCAAAATATTCATTGCATTATAATGCTCATAGACTTTTGTATTTTGGATTTAGAATTGATGATTTTGGGATTTATGTGAACTTATTCAAAGATATTCTGAAGTACTTCATTTTGGCAAATCAGCACATTAAAGACTGCTGGTACATCAGGATATTAAAGACTAATGACTCATCAGCACATTCAAGGATACTGAAAATTCAAACTACCACCGTTACCTCATCTTATACAATATTAGTCCCAACTATGCATATTCTACTACCCTGGTTGGTTCCATCGCTTGCCACTTGAGCGCGTTCTCCAGGACCGCCCAGTTAAAATGTTTGTAGATAAAATCTCTATACCGAGCGTCCCCCGTCAACAACTCGTCAGCTGCCACCGCCGTGCCGAACGGGAAAGCGTGCTTCGTCTGGATGACCTGAGGGGAAAATATAAATTTTCAAAATAATCAAGGAAATTGTAACCTGGCTTTCACCCAGAATATTTGATTCTACACTGCGGTGCAGTGGCGTAGCAGCCACCAATGCAACCTCCGCGACTGCGGGGGGGGGGGGGGGGGGGGGGCGGGCCCAGTGGGAGTCCAAAATTTCAATAAAAGAACTTTTTCTTTCATTGGGAGGGGGCTCCAGAATTAAGGTTTGCGTAGAGGCCCATAATTCCCAGCTACGCCACTGCTGCGGTATATCAATTAACAATGTCAGTTCCACTTTGAAAAATACAAGTCTATGCATTACATAGCATTATATGGAATATTATTTCAACTAGGTTGATAAAAATTTAAATAAGTCGAAGGGAAGGTATTATATCTTATTGACCTTCTCTAGCCTCAACTATCGTAATCTAAAATTTGACTTAATACTACGATTTCGTTTATACCACTAAATCAATTCATCAATTATTTGTGACTTTGGATTCTAAAGTTCTATTTACAGTGTTCCTCTCTTTGCCTTATACATTCGCAATAAAGAATGAAATTAGAAGTATCAGTCGTACAGAGCTTCCTATCTGCCAAAACCTTATTGTAGAATGTGCATTATTCAGCTGGAGAAAACACGTTTCTTAGAAACAGCCCAGTTAAGTAACAATAACGTGGAAAGTTTTTTGCTTTCTGCCTACTAACCTCCTATAGTTTCATCGGGAAATTAATTAATATTGCACTTTCCCTTAAAACATATTATCTGATATACTAAATTACATACCGTTGCCATCAGCGTATTCCTGCCAACGAGACATCATTTAGTATATCCGGAACACATTGCAATAGTGATGCTCGCATACCTATTCTAACCTTAGAGTTCAAATGCCAATGACCTTTGCGTATCAGGTGCAGCTGACACATTTTTGACTGATACATGTCATCAAAAAGTGCAATAAAAATAATTGCGAAGAGTATTCAAAAGTTCATTCCTAACAATGAACCCATATCAAATGTGAAATAAACTTTAAGATTTAAAGATATTTGTTAAAGTTGGGAGGTCATCGACATTACTTCAACCCACTTTAACATAAAAGGCAAATGTAATATTACGGTATTTGCTCTATCGTTGATAATGATAGGGATCTTTCATCACGCGCGGAAGAGCTGGAGATAAGTCAAATATAACAGGTACGTGCTTGAACTCCTTATCGGTCGAGAGTTCGTAGACAGTCAGTCTATTGCATCCTATTTATTTTAACATCAGTTCACGATCTGTACTTTTATCTCTAATCCAAGTATGAGACTAATACAACAATCTGTGAATATGATTGGTCCAATTTGTGACCTATTTATTATAACATCAGTTCACGATCTGTACTTTTATCTCTAATCTTAGTATGAGACTAATACAACAATCTGTGAATATGATTGGTCCAATTTGTGACCTTTTTATTATAACATCAGTTCATGATACTTACTTTTATCTATAATCCAAGTATGAGACTAAAACAACAATCTGTGAATATGATTGGTCCGGTTTGTGACCTATTTATTATAACATCAGTTCACGATCTGTACTTTTATCTCTAATCCAAGAATGAGACTAATACAACAATCTGTGAATATGACTGGTCCAGTTTGTGACCTATTTATTATAACATCAGTTCACGATCTGTACTTTTATCACTAATCCAAGAATGAGACTAATACAACAATCTGTGAATATGATTGGTCCAATTTGTGACCTATTTATTATAACATCAGTTTACAATCTGATCGTTTAACTCTATTCGTGGTATGAGGCTACTAAAAAATATGTGAATATGATTGGTCCAATTTGTGACCTATTTATTATAACATCAGTTCACGATCTGTACGTTTGATTTATCGTGGTATGAGACTACTGATAAAATCTCTGACACACTTTGGCACTTTAATGACAGTGTAAATTGAAAACTATTATTTTATTTTGTGTGTGTATGGTGGGGGGTAGATTAGGAGGTATTTTGTTTCTTTTCAGTATGTGCAGAACTAACGGTAGTCTCATTCAGACCATTTTTGTGCGTCCAAGAGCCATTAACTACAAATTTTTTAATTTTCATTTTTGTTATGAACCCTTAAACTTTGATTTAGGCCATAGTTTATACCTGGGACCTTGCTTGCATAAGAAAGAGAAATAATTATACTATATTATAATATAAAGGACGAATAATTAGTTGTCTCTCACGGTTTCACAAATCGTACGCGCAGGAACGGAAGTCCTTCCTAATCATAGACCTTTGATACAGACTGTTCTTGCCAGACATCCAACCAGCTCGAATACGACCTAATTTAACCTTGATCTTGTTTTAACGAAATCTCTAATGTAGAATAGTGAGAATATAGGTCACAGATGCAGACCTTTTGCTTGGAAAAAAAGAAAAAAATGTACAATTTCAAAGTACATACCTCAATTTGTATCTGTGAGGCGTTGATATTAGCATCTGCGGATATCCTGTTACAAATTGATGAATAACTTGATAAGATACATGTATATTCATAAAATTTTTGAAATCTTGGAAGATGTATGTCACTATTTTTGAAGGGTTTAAGGATGATCGATGGTTAAACATTCGAATATTTAAAAATAAAATAACAATGAAATTGATATCATTAAATAGCAAAGGTTCCCAGCATTCCAAAATCATTTACAAGTTTATAGGCTGATATTTTCATGCGCTACTCTCAGTTGAATATCTATATCCATGTAACCTATCTTTACACAGAAAAATATTGGAAAAAGTAGCATGTCACCAATTATCCATAAAATGAAAGCTGAATGACTATTTAAGAATTTATCTAATTTGCACAGATTTAAAATCATAGATTCCTCTTATCAGATACATACAAATACATGCAGGTGGGTAAGTTACTTTTTGCAATCATTGAGATCAAATCACTTTTTTCAACAGCAGAAAGCTTGCGCGCTGATTTAAGGCAGCTTGTAAATCCTTAATGGTTGTCCAAGGTCTCTTACACTTGGACTAAAATTATTACTTCTGGGTCAGTACCCGTGAATGTAGTCCCTATCTATTTTGAGAGTATTTTTTCCTCGCTCTTTATGTGTGGTGGTGATCTTTGGCTTAGATTTAAACATTTTTGGTATTTATTTAACGGAAATTGTTTATTGAGGATTATGATGTGATTCTCTGTGTGTATTTTGGCTACAGTACACGGTGAGTAATCAGGCATTGTTGCTGTACCGGAAGTGAAGTCTGTGACCCCTGTCACGTTGCTTTGTTTACATTTCAGCCTCTCGAAAATTGTCTCTTAATCTATGCCAAGAACTTAACTCTAAGTTTGTCTAGGAAAATACCTTTAATTAACAAATTGTTTATATTGATTTGGATACAATAGAAAGTTTAGTGATGAAAAGCAAATGTAGAAAATACAAACCTAAAAACTCCCATCCTTCTTGCATAGTACATAAAATATATAAAAACTGTATACTCTGACATTTTGTGACTTTTAAAAAAATATTTCCTCAATTAAAAGTCAGAATGTCGCCTTTATGCGAAACAGATAAAGACATAATTCTAGCTGATATTGTCCTTGCCTGTCATTTGCATTATTTATTATGTGTCCAACCTGTAATATTTTTATGTTTATGATGGTGTGATGTATTAATAAGACATACCTGCTAATTGTTTATAAACATATTTACATGGTACTTAATAAGAGAATGGATATGAAGACTTTATAGTACAGTTTACTCAGTCTGTCTACTAAGCCATTTTAAACTGTCTGACAATGAGATGAGTGAAACAAATATATGTTCAAGGGATAAAATGTACTTTTCTATTTCCCTTATTAACTTGGCTTAAAGAAACCAGAAAAAGGAAGTAATTGTCGCATTAAATATATTACTTTTTATTGTTTATTTTTGTTGAGACATTGCTTGAAGGAGTGCAACATTGTAACAGAAGTTGATATCGCATACTAATAAACCATTCTGCTTAATAATTGTTAACTGACACTCTTAAAATCACACCACAAATGTTCAAACAGATCATTTGAATTAACTTTTTACAACTGATGTTGATAAATACATGTTACATATCACACATGAAAAAACGCCCCTCCTTGCTTATAACTCTTTGGGACCAGACTTGTATTTAACGTCGCATTTAGTTGAGCACATATGATCTAAATGTACGTATAGCTGATCTGTCAAGCACACAGCAGGCTGTATGCACTTTAAATATCCAAAAATGTTACGTCCATATTGAATTAGCTTACTTATTGTAATATCTTTTAATTTAGTACTTTGCCACTTATACTTCCTGAATACTGTTATGCACTAATTGCTGAGCAAACAATTGAACCTCCTCCGCCCGCTATCAACTTAAACGTTACGATAGCCGGTTTCGTGTTCCTTATTATCTGTTTAACCTGGAAATGGTTGAAGATATTCTAGTAAACATCTTCTTGGAACATCATATAGTTTGGGGATGAAAAATCACTTTAATACACGTTCACGGTTTCACATTTCTGAGTGTCACATTTTAATGTTTTTCCCGTGCTTGCAACGCCTAATGTCATTTTGCAGAATCTCCATATCATATCATAGAGATCAGCATCACTGTTCAGTGAGGCAGAGTTTCCTTGGAGCTGTATTGTACTATTACAGATCCACTTTTAATGATTATTGACATTGACACGTTTGTATTTGTGCTATAAAACATGGTACTGATCCCATCGCTATGGGTAATTTGAGTGTGCTATTAGTTATACTAACAACTATCTGAGTACCTGACACAACAAACCTGGAACAAAGTACTTGTCATTGTTTCTTTAGTGTGTATACCTTTGTCGATTTTAATTGCATTACCTGCTTCACTGTACCTGAACCAAACACTAAAAGTTGCACAGACTCAATTCATCACTTGTCTTAAATGTCACTCATTGACCGATTTTGCTGTCTAAATATTGGCAGTTTAATGTTTACCATTTTTATGAAAAGTTCATTTATACATTTTAAACCTTTAAAAAAATAAAACTTTAATTAAAAATTATATTTCTATTTCTATCAAATTTACAGATGTCTCTTCATTTCAAACAGAATTTCAGATATAAATTGGCGTATGTTAGAAATAATGTTTACTGCTTTGTAAAATTTCTGTAATTAAAGAAGGAATGTCAAATTTAGCTTTTGGGTCTTAAAAGCATATGATGCAAATACTGCACCTTGCAGAGCACCAACGCTTCAGATTTTTGTATAGTTGTCAGACTCCTTGTTCGCCATGAAAGTCAATCATATTTGGTGAGTAAAGTTGAAATATGTGTTGCATGCAAACATATGAGTTTGACTAGGGGTAGAGCTGTATGCGGTCGATTACGGGCGACCACTTTGGTTTGTTGAGGGCCTTCCCGCCAAATATGCAGCCATATTTCAACGTCATGCAGTTACACAATGAATGCATCTGAATACTTTCATTGCACAAGAAATTATCGAGATTACATTCGTAAGCAATTAAAAACGTCGTTCAAGTAACCTAAAGACGCTGAAATACACTTTCAAGCTAACTTCTACCAATCCCTACATCAAGATACCTTTAAAACGGAGACGCTTGATTATTTACATCAGGTGACATTTGATTGGTTACACGTTAGCTGTGCACATCGGATAAAGATCATCCTCGCAGAATTCGACTTATCTACCTGTATACTTGTAGATTGCCAGGACACATGATCACGCTTGTCTAATATGTAACTTAACGGCACTGAAGTTAGCAAATTTATCCAAGTCCTTTGGTGGAAAAAAGACTCAGGTTTTTCATTGGTAAATATGAATTTTCGCAGCAGGGAAAAGATTCATATTTTTCCCTAATGCAATGGTTGAAACTTATCTCAAATATATTATATGTCAACAATATGGAAGCATATAAGTATACATGTCATGGTCATTATATATAAATATAAGCTTATTTACTAGTATAAATTGCACAAATAAATTAAAAGCTAGATGATATTGGTTACGTATATTTAAATAGGCAATACTAATAATAAATTTCAAAGTAGCCTAAAGTAGGCTCTGCCACTTATGATTCAAGTCACAGGAATACGAGGCAATATTTATAAATATTGAATATGTAACTATAGATATAGTAAATACACATAAATAATCAATGAAAAATAACATTTAACAATTAAAGATCACACTCGTGTGGAAGGTAGATTGCCCCAGTCGAATTTGAATTGAGGCGTTAGATTTTGATAAACGCAATTTACAGGGAAAGTATTTGTCAAAAAGGGATCAGCAAATATATTCCCCGCTGATCTCAGATAAAGAAACCTAAATGAGTTAATGATAATCATGTGAACAACAAGGTGGTCTCACACGCGTTCTAGGTAATTAACCGTTTTGATCAATAGGAAATCGCACAAAGCTGCACATTTACTTAGGTTCTTCGGTGAAGAAAGAAACAATGATATTTGAATACAAAATGTATCACTTTCAGCAGCAGGGAAATTATAAATATACATTTCCAATTCAATGTGTCTACAATATAAAAGTATATAAGTATACTTATTATGGTCAGTCAAGCACAGTAAAATAAATTACTCAAATAAATTTTGCCAGGCAGGTATAGTATAGTATCTGTTTGCCGCACTCTCATTTGAACTGACGAGGTAACTTTTGACAAATTCAGTTTATATGTAGTCAGAATTTTGACCAAAAGGGCTTGAGCGAACCATTACATGCTAATCCATGTAACAAGAACAAAAATAAATAAGTGAAAACTAATCACGTTATTACATATATCCTATATATAATTAACCGTTGTAATCATCATTAAATTGCTCAAAACTATACGATGACAAGATTTGTAAAAAAATGAAATATTTTATTTTAATTAAATTAGAATACAATTTTTACCTTTTGAAATATAATTTGTTTGTTTAAATTTGCTTTTGCATTGAAGCGTATTTGATTGTTACTTTCCGTATCATTTCTTAATCTCTTCTGGCAAATCATACACATTTCATTCTAATTGCACAACAGCTTCCTTTTTCCAAGAAAATTTGTACATATCTTATGATACATACACGTGTTATCTAACGAGCTAGCTACGCGAGCAATAATAGAAGTTTATTTTTACTGCTAGAGGCAGGAGTGTACTTGGTAAGCATCTCGGCCCAGGACTTATCTGCCGGGCAGGCCCGGGGTTTTGCTCATGCCAGTAAAACACCGGTAAAAACGGATTTTTTTTGCGGCGGCCCACCAGGATTTGTCTCGGTATGCCCAATGTCCAGTACACCACTGGCTAGAGGTCTACAGGCCCTCGAGCAACACATAAAACAATTACAATAAAAAATTTGATGGTGAACAAGTGATACCGTGACAGATATATTGAATATTACAAGTAAAATTGTATGGTACTATCAAGTAAATGAGATATCAAAGTTGCATATTTAATATTGATAACACACACACACACACACACACACACACACACACACACACACACACACACAAAGACAAAACATACCAGCTACGTTTATCACACAATGGAAGAGTATGACCAACAATTTATCTTTCTTTTATCAAACGAATATCAAATAGGCAAAGCCTTCGATAAACTAGCGCAGCTTTAGACGTGTGTACAGACTGAAATATATTACGTGTACTGATTGAAAGCTTCTCAGATTTGAAGCTGAGCAATACGCGAGGACAACAATAATATTGCGTGACGTCATGGAAATGTTTTTCGTAGCGTCACGTGCGCATTATTCGCCTGTGCAAAGGAAGTGTTTTAGTAATGCGTGGAATATTAATTTCTTCGATATATTCAATATTCAATATTCAATATTGAACATATATTTTAAAGTCATGAATTTATATATAGAAAATTACTTTAACCTGCTTTCTTTGATTTGTTTGTTCCAAAATTATATTCTATGCTGACGTACTCTACGGTCTAAATAACTTAAGAAGCCGGAAATAGAAAACCGGAAAGGAAGGTTTTTCAATTGGACCACCGCAGAATATACGCTTCACCATAATAAGTCACATCGCAAACTGAGTCTTCAGCCCCCGCTCTCGCTTTTCTTATACCTGACCTTATCGCAGAATTCATTTTTTTTAAAAGTTGAAGATAATAATGTTGTTCTATTTCAAAATCCAAAAATACCAATTTTTTATTACAGTTACAGTCGTTCGTAGTTCAATTTATAAGTAGTTTGTATAAAGTAGTTTGAAATAACCTGTTAAAACTTTAAACACGTTTTAAACAATGCATTTACATCAGAAACTTTCCAACATGTGTATATGGATATCGTAACAAATACCATGACATGTATACTAATACATAAAAATACGAAGCTACCTAACTTGTGATGAACGTGAAGCGGACATCAAATCCACATATATTATCATGTTCGGTCTTTCCAATAATATCTGGGGAATGACTTTTTCTAAGTTTATCAGATAAAGGCTACTTAAGGAAAAAATGATGCTCATCATCTCGTATTAAACAATGTGTACATATTATATTCTCTCCAGGACCTTATCTGGTTTGTGTTATCTACCAGCTTCTATATCTAAGGTATGTGAAGGTATCCATAATTTTGTAAAAGACCATTTCTAAAATTGTTTTGTGTATATCTAAAGTTTCTAAATATTCTTGAAAAGCAAAACTATCAAAGGTTCTATGTAACGTTGTTCTTGAAGAATTAGAGCAATTTGCATTCCAGTTTTGAGTAACATATTCCGTCAACCTTTGTTTAAAACTACATTACAGTGTATTTAGATCTAATACGCCCTGTGCAATCTAAACATCGTACAAACCTAAACCTTTTAAATTTAATACAATTTGTACATTTTTCAGACCTTATTATCAAAATAAAAATGTTATACCTTTTCTTATCGGTGTTTTTTAAGTAAAATATTTTCTCCTTTTGGTTTTATATAAAAAGATACTACCAAAACCTAAAAACAAATGCGGTTGTTTGCAAATGTACACATAAAAAGAACATTGATCACCACACTTAATCAGGTTGTTGAAATACCTTTGACCGTTTCTGACACTTAGGAAGTTAACATTACATCTCATACCTGAGCTGCATCGTTTGCTTCCGTTGACTGTTGATGACTTTGTCGGAATCCGACTTCCAGTTGGTGTTCTCAGGGATTTCCGTCAGGGAGGCAGAATCCATTAGAAAATCTATCTCAGGGTCCAACCCTTCCACGTAAATTCTGCTGGTTTTAATACCTTAACAAGGATACTGAATATGTGAATTACACAAACACAGTGATGAAACATATTTGTCACATTCAGAATAGTAATGAAATTCCAGTCTCCCTTTCTACGAATAACGATATCACCTTACAGATTTAAAAAAAAAAGTATTACCGTCTCTACTCGCGTATAACCGTATACCAATGCAAACTGCATAGACCCAAATCTGCCGTCGCGTAATGCGCCGGCAGATCTGGGTCTATGTTGTTTGTAGGGATTAATCAGTAGAACAAACAACATAGACCCTGATCTGCCGGCGCATTATGTAACGGCAGACCAGGGTCTATGTTGTTTGTATTTGAATCCATATTATACGCGAGTATATACGTTAAGTAGCAAATGAGAATATATTTGTCATTAAACATTTTACCATCGTTAATCACCCACATAGACCTAACCTTGTGCATTTGAGCCTGAAAATCGGAATGCCTGTTCATCACTGATTTTCAACGGTAATTAGAAAAAATGATATTGATGCAAATAGTACTTGCAGATATATATACGTGTCTTTTACAGATTAACTCTGAAATCATAATAATGCACGCTTATTTTTTCTCCCATCTATGCATTAAGTCATCTGATTTGGGTACGAAATCATTTCTGTCGTAAAATGATTGTATTAAAGCTCTCATGACTTCATATTTGTTAAATATGTCACGAGTTCATATTTGCATGCCCTCAACTGTAGCGAGAGAAATCTTGGATACAATTCTTTTAAGTTCAAAGTATCATGTCGACATTAGGACAGGAGTGTACTGGGTAAGCAACTCGGCCCTGGACTTATCTGCCGGGACAGGCCCGGGGTTTTGCTCACACCAGTAAAACACCGGTAAAAACGGATTTTTTTGCGGCGGCCCACCAGGATTTGTCCCGGTATGCCCAATGGCCAGTACACCACTGCATTAGGATAAAGCATCCACCGTAAACTGACTCGAAGATACATTGTTTCAAAACCATTGACTGAATTACAGATTTTAGAAGAAAAACTCGATATATCTTGACGGGATATAAAACTTAGCTGTCGTTGCAATTTAAAGCCGAAAAGAGTAGAAATGCTTTAGCGCTACTAACCTTTATTTGGGGTAAATAAGTTTCCTGATAATTCAGTCCAATTGCCTTTCCAAACGGTGGGCTGCTCAGCAACCGGCACATAATTTTTCGATCCATCTAGGATTGCAAAAGAATTTTGATTACTTTATGTCGGTGAATTCCTATCAAGTAAAAGGCACATTTGAGGACGTAAAGCGATGACGCATTATGCACAAATAATTTTATATTTAGAAGCAGGAAAGAATAAATTAAAAATTATAAGATAAAAATAATGATTAAGACTAAAGTATGACCGAACTATTAATAGAAGGTTGTTGAGAATATTATAATAACATAATATTATAATATCCCACAAATAACTTCTGTGATAATATGAATTATTACATTTAAAATTGTATTTTGGATTGGAACTGACATTCAAAAGTTATTCAAATGATGAATGTTACAAACTTAAGAACGAAAATATTTTAAAAGATTATTTTTGTCCCTGTATCTCTCCTCGACTGTCTAGATTCCATGATGCCTTTAAATTAATTGCAGATGGAGACAAAATAATGTCATAATCATTTAATGATGATGATGATGATGATAATAATGATGATGATGATAATAATAATAATGATGATGATCCCACAAAGATGCAATTTAATTTGAAGAGCAAAGATCTACAACTGCATTTGCGAAGGAATAAACCTCATCAAAACGAAAGTGTGAAGAATACTTCGTACATTTAAGTACCGGTATATTCTTCATGAAAAAGCAATTCTTGGAGAGATAAGAGCAATATATTTGCGTTTTAATGAGGTCGTTATAAATCATTGCTTACCGTCAAAGTCATACTCCACTGTAAGTTTAACGCTGGCAAACATTTTTCCCTGAGCGTTCTGCAAAAGCTTTACGAAAGCAACAGCTTCATACCTGCTGTTCTTTTTAAGCGTTACCCACTGGGAAGGACCCATAAAGGTCTGATTTCTAAAATAAAACATACGTATTGTTACTCTCCATTGTGTCTTTCAAGCAGCCAGTATTTTATGAGTTAGATATATCCTTTTGATGTAGATACATTGTTCGACTCTAGGTCTTAACATAATGTAACAGAAAGAAAGTGAAACCAACAATGTAAGTAAAATCAACAAGCAATTTATTTCTAGAAAATTAAAGTGAAATCCAAACGACACTTACAGTAACGTGAATTAAAATCCAAATAATCATATAATCCTAAGTGTCCTAATCACAAGTCCTAAATATAGAATATTCCGAATGAATTTCAGTAGCTTGAATGTCCTGATGTGTTAGAATTCTTGAATGTTTTGATATGCCTGAATGATGTAATCCAGAATATCTTTGAATAAATTCACATAAATCCCAGTCAAATATTAATCCAATATAAGAATGAGCACTTTTGGTAATTCCAATGAATATTTCAAATAAATCATTCCTCTCTCTGAATTTGCTCTGAATTTTCGCAACACAACGATAAACATCTGATTATTAAAATGATTCTTCATAGACTGACCATTTGAACAAGAATGAAATATTGTCCACTAAAATCTCTATATATAAACATGAGTCACGTGACAGATAGTTCTAGAATATGAGTAACTCTAATGGAAAATTTCCTCTGAGTGCGTGACTTCTCTCACAGAAGCCATGAAAAATTCCAACCTAAGTACTAAATACTATTAAACAAGTCTGACCTTGAACTCTAATGCAGTAAAATATGTTGTTTACAAAATGACTGAAGTACAACTTACCTCATGGACACATTATAAATTCAATATACATGACAACATTATCTGCTTGATCACGTACATGTCGAACACGTGCTAGATAAAGGGTAAATATTGTCTCATTATTTCCTTGAAAATATTACAAAGTATACAGTTCTGTAATAAAAAGGAAAATTTAACACTTGCTTTTGTCAGACCCGTTCAGCCGGTTTTTCGCGTAACATCACGCGATCTGAAATGATTTCTGGAAGTTGTATGAGAGGAGAGGATGATTTAACATGATTTTTTATTCATATTTTTATATAATGTCCATTCTCAACACCACATTTTATTACCGAACATTACACACATTAAATTCTTATATTAGCGTTACAGTGCATCTGTTAATGACATCTATATTTTGTTTTCATTACCAGAATAAGATACTAAGTGTTGTCACTGTAAGATAAAATGTCACACATGGTCACATATAAATCATTTGCGTTTTGAGCACTTGATATTCGTTAAGCACCGAGTACGGAATACGTAACCTGTAAATATAGAACATGATGAGTGATAGGTGATATTCTGTGCTCCAATCGCATTATTTATGTAGTGGGCTGATCGGGAAAGGTGTACCATCTCTAGGTGGGTATATCAGCGTGTCTCACGAAAGGCGTCACAGAAAGTGCCTTACTTATTCTCGTTCACTTAAACGGCCTGGTTGCGTATATTTAAAGAACGTTCGATAGGAAACGCTTTAGCTTTAAATAGATACAATAAAGCTGTGGACTTTCTATTAATTAATTTTTACTGTTGTTTGTATTCTGTATCTGTGGAATAATTATTTGAATAGTACACTCGTCTCAATCCCTTGGTAATGTATACTTGTCTCGACGAATATCATCAACTGGGAAATTGGTGCTTATTTATGTGACGTCATAAAAGATAGTTTGGACTACTACGAACTGCGAAACTACTAGCAGTTAAAACAAATGTCTAGATCGATTGGTCACAAACTTATAAGTAGAGGTAAATGGAACGTTTTTGCCACTGAATAAAACATGATACCAGCCCCCGCAACAACCATAAAAGTGCAAAAGTTCAAATTCCAAAAAGAAAAGTGCTTGATGAGCTGAATTTTTGTCACAAGGTTAAGGATTTTTTTCCCATAAAAAAAAAATAAAAAAAATAAAAATAAAAATAATCTCATGATTTAAAACATTTTATTAGAGTAAAAAGAACTAAATAAGAAATTGTACATTTGATGTCAATATTAGCAAAACAATTTATTAGTAATGCAATGTGCCAACATTTTTATCTATTTTCGCCAAATTATATATGATCAACATGAAATAGTGAGAATATTTGGCTATCCTGTAAAAAAATCATGCGATTTGAACACGCCTTTGCATATACATGCACTTTTATTTACAAAATGACGTAATCTGCACATGGCACACCATCATAGCTTTCATTACGGGCAACTCGACTGAGATAACTGAGATAACTTATTCTTGTCCAAAACATTCCCCGTTTTCTTTTTTGCAAGCATGAACTCAATATGAAACTTTATTTTACTGAACTTGTGCAAATAATTCCCAAAAGGTATTATACTGTTTTAATATTGTTCTATTTTGCTTTGCGTGCTTTAGCGCGTGACTGAGTTTTCCGCCATTTTCTGGAGATTCCCCCTTTTTACGCTGCATCACTCCATCGAAGTATATCCGAGATGGAATTTTGAAAAAAAATCCAGGAGGTGTTTGGATTGAAAAATAATGCGGAGAAAAATTAAAGGTCTTTTTAAGTACCCGATAGTCCCTAAATATTAGAATTTTGCTTTTGCTTCAGTTTTTTCGTATTTCGTTAATATTGTTAATTATATGATTATTCTCCACGCATCACCTCTTCCCTCACTGCTTGAATTCTGTACGTAATACAATAAAAGTGAGATACCTATAATGATTTTACAATTTATTTGTAGATCTTTATCTGAAGTTTATGTTAATGTAATTACAAAAATAAACCACATACCTTTATACTGGGTTCTCGTTCAGATATTTCATTTGACTATAAGTATTCTAAGTAAAACAAAATAAGAAACTATGAAGTAGTCAGATGTCAAAATGATATAATTCTAATTAAATTGAGTTTTGTGCAGCATAGGAGTTAGAATCTTTGTTTAATATTTCCTTAAATACAATATCTAAGAAACTGCATGCATTAAAAGCTGATGTGTAAATATAGCAAATATAGGCAGGAATAAGAAAGCAATAATACACAATGCCACGCTAGATTTAACAAAGAATTATTGGCGTGCATCAGAGATGCAGAACAACATTTCTGGTTTGGCTAAACCTGCTGACGTGCATCAGAGATGCAGAACGACATTTCTGGTTTGGCTAAACCTGCTTTAATGTGCTTTGCCTAGTGGTTTTAATTGGTTTCTCTTGGGCAATGAGTGTAAAGTGTCTTGCGGCCGGGTCTGGGAATTAAATCCAATACTCCTGCATGCTAACTACTGAGGAGCTACAGTGCCTCTACAAGAATCTGAGAAAACCGGAAACTGCAAAAACTGATCTTTGCTTATAGCGATCTTATATTGGGTTCGAAAGTTTTTATTTCTATTTTGGGGTTTACTTGCAATACCGTACATTGTGAATATTGCCAGAATACTGATGGCCCTAGTCATGTGACCGGTTCTCTTGCAGTATTATGTAAGAGGTTTAATTTGCCCATTCAGTGATTGAATTGAGACGAATAAATATATGGCCTGAACTAGTACAATTTGATAGTATTAGTATTCTTTAACGCAGAGAGAGCGTCATCAAACACGGACGATATTATTTATAGCATGAACAAGGGACACATGTTGTTTAAATCAACAAACAAAACTTTCCATGCGTTAATTACAATATATTATCAATGGCATGTTCTTGTTCTGTGTATTTTAAGTTTACAACAAAAGTTAGTATGTCAATTATTAAGTCAACGTTCAAGTGGACTGATCAATTTGCAAGGTTCAGGATGTGCAATGATAGTCGGCATGACGTTTTGTAGATATTAACCTAGTCAAATGATTCCCTTGAAAGCATGACAACTCTCTCCGCTACCTTTCTTGCTCTCTTGTTGATCTTCACAATAACTGGGTTATAAAATGATTCTTCAGTTATTTTTGGTTCCATCAATAGTTTGCATGGGTTACATACAAATTCATTTTACCGAAGGAGCGATCATTATACGAGAAAGTATCACAGTAGTTTCAAGAGAAAAATGGTGAGAGCTTTTAATATCAGCGTTGTACAACATTATATTTGATTTTAAAATGTCGAGTCTATTCCAAAGGTTGAGTGTTTTACAGTACAGGAAAACTTCAAGATTATGTCGTGCCATAGAGCAAAGTGCCTTCACCAAGGACACATTACAGTAGCCGATCACACTTTGGTTCTGTCCTACAGCTACATTATCGGGTTATCATTTCGTCGTATGACTGCCTTATTGTTTCTGGGTTCTCTTTGCTTCGTGTCAAGTTTTACAATGATTTGTCGTGCCATTATTTGTGTGTGTGTGTAGTTCAGATACCGATTCGCATACTTTTCCACGAAATCTTGGTTAAATTTGATTGTACTCGGCTACCATTAGCAAATGTACGGTTGCTTACCTGCCAGAAGATTTAATGGCATGTTGTCCACTGTGTTTATCTGAGGTCAGCTCGCAGTGGTGGCCGAAGCAATCCCAGTTGCTCAGGCTCTCGAAATCAGGGTTCTGCAGCAAATTGGGCCCAGCAGCTGCAGCTACTGCCAGTGCAACAATGATGACGATACGCAAAATCATCCTACTGCCTGGTACGGCACCGTTGAACCATCGTTCTTGACCGGCGAGTGAATCAAGGGAGTTTATAGGCTTGGGCTTATCTTACGGTACATGTCTTTCTTATCGTAGGTCATTGACATTCCAAAGATACATCATTTCCTATGTGTTAAAATTGCTCAAATTCTAATCCAATTCAATATTTAACCCTAGACATATTTTGCAAATTTATCTTCATTCTTTTTTTTATAAGAAACACAGCTGGAAGATAGACGAGGGTGAGGAATCTGAATACGGCATATTTTAATACTGACGACAACGATATAGATGTACAACATATGTACAACAACGTCTTTCTATGACGTTTAGCTTCTTTTCGGTCTTGTTCACGTGACCTGCTGTGCACCTGATGATTCTGACTACTAAGATAATGATATCCGAGTCTGTTTGTAACCTATTATGAATTTGAACTTTTCTAAGGTACTCATTTTATATTGTCATAGTTCATAGTATCTATGGATTCTTCTAATCTATTCACAGTACAGCGAAACACAGTAGAACTTATTTTTAAATCTTATTTCTACTAGGCTATAACATATAACGACTCGTTTTTTTCTAGTTATAGGTAGAGTGTATTTGAAATGAACACAACAACAACAAACAATAATAACAACAACAGCGTGGTACCGGCAAAGAAAATAAAGCGATTCACGTGTTAGATTTGTGACTACATTAATAATCTGTTCATTATCCAGTAACAGGCGCTTTATTTGCATACGTGTGTCCTTCAAAAGCACATGACATCATATGTCAAATTGCGCTTTTAGTAAAAGTTTAAGGTCTTGAGGACTTGTCATGTTTCTACAATTCCCTCGAAAGTATTACCCCGGATGATAATTAGCTTCAGGATCATTTCTGTTGGAAACTCGATAGAGGTAATTATTATAATAAGGGTGAATAACGGCAGTAACTTATGAAAAAGACCGGCTCTTCGAGTAGTTTCTAAGTTAAACAGCATTAAGTTGGACACTACGAACTTCAGCTGCGCGGGGTCTTCTTAATATATCGAATATGATTTATGTTTAACGGCTTATCAACACATTAGAAAGAAATATCTTTCCCAGAGACACAACTGCGACCGCCCCAGCTTGGTCTGGACAGGATTCGAGCCCGCAAACATCTTCAACGGTAATATGAAAGCCAAGAGGATGTATTCCCTTATTGTACTCATTGTTGGACTGGTAGTGGTTGCCTCTGCTTCGCTCAGCTTGCTGCAGAATCCGGATTTCGATAGCCTTAACAACTGGGATTGTTTACGGACACCAGTGTGAGCTCTCCTTGGAAAAGTACATTGAACTGTATTCCATCAAGTCTTCAGGAAGATACGCAGCCCGAAAGTTGCTACTGGAAACCCAGTGCGGCCATGGCGCAGTCAAGGCTTCATGAGAAAGTTCGCAAGCCGGAGCGACGATTTAAAAGCGTAGTGTAACACGACAAGAAAAGAGAGACACATCGCATCATCATTTGGTAAGAACTTACGCAGCGATACGATTTCATTTCATTTCAGTACGTTACAAAGAAAGCTTAATGCAAAATCAAGGCTTAATGCGCAACTCGAAATGACGTGATCGTTACATTTCGACGTCATCGACATGACGTATTGTTACCAAAGTGCATCGTAGCGCAATGAACTCTCTGAGATATTGAATGTAAACTGACGTGTTTGCGATTTCTGTCTCGTATTCAATAATAATAAAGAAAAATGCTTATACGATTTGAATAATCGCAATAAGAGTTCCTTGAAAGAAATAATAAAAACAACGACAAGTATCCGAGACCTTACGAGATCTTTATGAATTTGAGACCTGCCGTAAATTGGCGGCGCAGGCTTTTCTGTGTGGAAGACCGGCGAGATCTCAACAACTGCGTTAGACTGAAAATTTAACTCACCGACAGACCATTTGCTTTGTGTATTTGACAAGAGTAATCTATTATCTTCAACCTTTGCAAATTTAACGAATTTTTAAATACTCATTCAGCTATTGTTTTACGGATAACTAGTGACGCAGACTTTTTCACATACTTTTCTATGTAATGACCATTACATGAGGATATATGTTCAACTAAGACTAGTGCAAGACAATGCACACCAGCCTATAAAGTGTTAACAGGTTTTGCAATGATTGGGCCCCAAGCTAAGTAAAAATATCAATTTCTCAAAATTTTGTACAGATTTTGGAATGAATGGGGCCCAAGCTAAGTAAAAATATAAATTTCTCAAAATTTTGTACAGATTTTGGAATGAATGGGGCCCAAGCTAAGTAAAAATATCAATTTCTCAAAATTTTGTACAGATTTCTATGGTGCTTGTATAATGCCAAGTTATTCATCGTTTGATTGTTTCTAAAGTTTCAATAAACACTACTACTTTTTATTATTGTTATTGATGTTGCTGTTGTTGTTAGTATTGTTATAATTATTATTATTGTTATTGTTATTATTATTATTATTATTATTATTATTTTACCTCCTTCTTTTTCTAAGTGCGTTTCTAAACAAAAATATAAAGTTAAATTAATAATATCGATATCGCTTATTTCTTGCGATATTTTTTTAACAAGAAATATTGAGTATTTGTTACCACTTCTGAACGATCTATCTTTGACATATCAATGACCAGCGAAAAGTGGACACGTACGGCCAGATAAGCATCAGCCTATAAAATGACTCGCCAGTGAAGAACTGTGCTTTAACGTTGACATGGTAGCCAAGCCTGGGATGGGTTTCCGGATTGTTCTCATCGTTGGTGTAGCAGCTGTTGCCGCTGCTGCGCCCAACTTGCTGCAGAACCCGGATTTCGAGAGCATGAGCAACTGGGATTGTTCCACTCATCACTGCAAACTGACCCCTGACAAACACAGCAGACAGCATGCTATCAAATCCTCTGGCAGGTAGGCAAGCGATAATTTACATACGGAAGCCATATGTGGATCAGTTTTTTCTGACAAGGATACGATAACAATTCGCGAGTGGAAATTACGCCATGACGAAAATTTGAGTGAAATTTAGAAAGTCACCCAAAAGAAACATGGCAATAAACCCCGTTACACAACGATATAATAACGCAATTTCACGACAAAAGGTTTAAGGGATAACATAGCAATACGATAATACTAAAGTATGACCACATATAAAAAATATATACAAACTGTGTTAGCACTCTCTTATTTTCGTTCTCAAGAACTAGCCCATCAATATCGCTTTGTGTACTTTATCACAGCATAAATGTTTATCGCAAGGAAGAATTGTATTAATTATATCTTACCAAGTCAGAAAAGCAAGATATGGCTTCATGCAACATTGAAAGGGGTTCATTCTTTTGTTTTGTCTGATATTTGTCAAGCTTTTACACCAGAGATTAAGAATAAACTAAACTTTGGATTACAATATCTCAGAGACTGTCAAAAGATAATTGCATGAAATTTAGAATTGTTCATATTCTTTCAAATTTGTAAAGCTGTAACTTGCTCAAAATTAGAGTTTTCGTCCCACGTCTGACTAATACTTTAAAATCTTTAGTATACACTGGTCTGGTATCCATAGACAAAAATATTTTGTCAGAATAGGAAGACACCACGGGATTTTGAACATTAACAAAGATTAGAGTCTATTAGCATTTAAGCGAATTAAACCAACACAAATAATATGTTATTTGTATTTTGTGACGGCCAAATATTATTATTTTGAACACTCGAAAAATAACAGACCAACAAGGTGGTGTCTTATAACAAACTTTAGAACTTATTGGTTTACCGCTTCTTTTAAAACTTTTAAGACTAATGTGTGATTTCATGTTAATGCCAAAAAAATGTTCAATTTCTAACGTTTTGTTATTAAAACTTCTTCATATTTAGAACAATTTGAAACAATTTGAAATGTAACCATTACTTTCCGTAAATTCCACCTCCGGTTTTATCGAGCGATTATATAGAGATTTCGATAAAGCAATACGTTCTTCAGGGCTCACGTGAAATTCAGACAAGAAAGATTTTAGAAAATGATCTGTATCAAATGGAAAATTAATGTTTCATACTTTACAGTTTTAATGATTTTGCTAAGTCTACTGGGAATGAAGCAAAGAGCTTCTTATTTCAATATTATGATCATTGGAACTTATTTGTAAATTTCTAGTCTCTTTACAAGACTTAAGAATATCCTTTTTGATGTTAGAAATAGGTAAGGTTAGGTTACATTCTTTCCAACGTTGCTTTTCAGGGCAACTGTGTAATACGATATTTTTGCATCATCTGTACTAGAAAATAACAATAAAGAAACACTTGTATACTTTTTATACATTGTTCCTTTACTATTACACTTTACAATAATTATGTCAATTCTGCCAAACTGTTGAATTTATCAAAACTGAAATCATTTAAAAATTAAAAATAAATAAAATTTTAAAATAAAGGATGGAGGATCAATACATTAGAGGATTTGTACAAGGTTAAGATGATTTCAAAACTAAAAATTAACGGTAAAAATATGCATTGGTGAAATGGAAAGGAACTGCTTATTCCTTTACCAGTTGGGAACCAGCTGAAAATATTGTGTTGTTAAAATAGATATTACATGGAATGCGTAAAGCTTAAACAACAACATCAATAGTAAGTGGAATCAATCATGCTTAAAACGAGTATTTTGGTATTTTGTACCATAATTGCGTTTGCTTTCTTTTTTTTTTTTGTTGGTTCAATTAATAAAAGCTTGTTGGTATTGTAAACAAGCATTGGCTAATAATATTATTTAAATCATAACCGTAGGGAAAAAATGGTGTATTTGTTCAGATATTTACAAACAGAAAATGATAATTTTGGAAAAATGTCATAACTATTGTTGAAGAAAATAGATTTCACAGTTTGCCATTCTATGTCTTTAAACGGGTATGAGTAAAGAAAAAAAAGTGAAAAAATTGATTACTTAAAACATGTTAACGATGTTTATAGTTGAATGATTTTAGAAGGTAATTACAATGTTAGATTCTTTTGTAAAAAAATTGAAGCCGTATGAAAGAGTACTATTATATTTTATAAGTGCAAAATTGACAAACTATTTAATCAAATGGAAACACGAGACACAAGATACCAACGATATAAATGATGTATACACACGATGAAATCAAGCCGGTACTATAGTGGAGGAAATTATATTATAAAAGTAAAGAATATCGAAACAATTACATGCGAATGATTACAAAAAAAGATAACATTAATAACATACTGTTAGTAAACAAGAAATGTGTTGAATTTGTTTTTATTTAAACATGTTAAATTTCATACATACAAAAAAGCCTATGGCTTATAATGTTCGTCTCCTTTGACGATGCACACTTGTTAATATATGTAAATCTATGACGGATAATATTGAAGTTTGATGGCAAACATTTTAAATTGTTGAATAGTCAATACGAAGAGTCCCGTGATTAAACATTATAATTTAATATTTTAGTATTTAATCAAGGAAATATATAGCACAAAGATGTACAACAAAGGAGTTGATAAAAGATGAGAATAAAAAAAGAAATAAGACAAAAGGAGAAACTGTTACATAATATTGATAGATTGTGTAGAAACTGTTGACAATAAGGATAGAAGAAGAAATGGATATCGTAAAGTAAACAGTGCTCTTAAGGAAATAGTTTTGTATGACTGAAGGAAGAAACGAGTTGTAGTAAAGATTCTTCTAGCTTGTATTAATTTGAAGTTGTTTACATTCCATAAGTTGTGGCAATTATTACCACTAACCGCTGGTGGAATCAAATATATAAGCTAGAGAGGGCTTGAACCAGTTGTCATATTATATAGAAGTGTACGTTAACACAAACGTTAGTGATATTGCTTGTTGGATTCAAGACTTTCCCCATCCTATTTATTGATATAAAGAGTAGATTGATACTAATTTCATTGCACCAGCCACGACTGCAGCTGACTCATTTGATATTTTTTCGAGTTTACCTTTCTCAAGAAATGTGCAATTGTTACAAACCATAGTGCCATATTCCAAAAAGGTCAATAAAAAACGTAGGTATTAATTCAAAAGAGTTTCTTTCAAGTTAAAATTTTGGTCTGCGCATTACATTAACTATTGAAAATGCCTTTTCATTTATATGGTCGACTCGTTTGTATCGTAATCAGTCATTCGAATGAAAATCTCCAAGATGTTTGTATGAGTCAACTGCCTCAACTCTGTGGTTTAGCATATTTAGTTGTGCATGAAAGGGTTTATTAATTTTCTATGAAATAGGCAGGGGTTCATGTTTTTTGTACAAGCCAATTATTTGTCCATTGAGAGATTTTTTCCAAGTCAGAGTTGAGGTTTTGAGCGGTTATGATGTGATTATCCACGATTAGAAAGAAACTTGTATCACCTGCAAATAAACTTAAATTGGAGTGTATATCCTGTACGACAGCATTTATGTATATAAAAAGTAAGGGATCTAAAACGGATCTTTGGGGCACAACAGCTCTAATACAACTCTAGTCTCAAAACATACATAGAAGTATCAGTCATTTGTTTCATGCTTTAAAAGAGCTAAAGAACTAGTTTCCTGTGACGCCAGTGATTTTCAGTTTATGGACGAGTCCTTTATGCTACACGCAATCAAACGTTTTACTTATATCTTAAAAATACAACTCTATTTTCCTTGCCGGAATCAACTGCTTGACAAAAAGTATCACAGAGATGGGTTAATTGATTAACTGTAGAAACACTCAGAATAAATCCAGACTGTAATGTTGAAAAAATGTTATTTTCAACACAGTAATTAAATACGTTTTTAAAATAAAGTATTTCAAAAACGTTCCCAACAGTATTGAAAAAGGATATTTTAAATTTATGGACGAGTCTTGCATGCCACACGCGATCAAACCTTTACTTATATCTCAAAACACAAAAAGTATCACAGAGATATGTTAATTGATTAACTGTAGAATCGCCCGAAATAAACGGAGACTTGTAATAGTGTAAAATGTTATTTTTAAGAAAGTAATGAAATATTTGTTTACAATTCAGTTTTTCAGAAACTTTACCAACAGTGTTGAGTAGAGATATTGGTGTTTAATTTTATACCATCAAAGGGTCGCCTTTCTTTAAAATTGGACAAACGTTTGCTGCTTTAATTTCCAAAAGTCTGGAGAGGTGGTTTGAAGGGGTTGGAGAGTGCAAGGTTCAAATGTAAAGACAGCGCAAGGGCAGCGCCCTGCCGGTTCCATGCCGGACCTGCGGGGTGGTCACACCCGGCCCAGAGCCGCTTACACACCCATGCGGAAACAGCAGGGTATTATCCAAACCAGTATGCACCGAAAGAAAGGCGCGAATAGATTTTCATAGCGTGCTGTGGGAGCTTAGAAAGATCATCAAAAAAGTAGATACAGATCCATGCAGGGAGCCCACAAGGCGAGGCAATTTGAAGAGGTGCCGCCTTGGTATATTTCCAAAAGGAGGATGAGCACCCTCGATGTCGGGTAAGCATTTGCATGAGGTGAGGTCGGGGCAAACAGTCAGAGAAACTTAGTGTAGGCCGGAACAACGACATTAACACCGCCCTGTACAGCGCGAAATTTATAAAAAATGCGAGGAGCGCACCTAGATAGTGCGTGCCATTAAAATCACAGGCGCCATCTCGGGGTCTAACGGCGGAGGAATCAGAGCGGAGCACCTCGAAGCCGTCCTGCAGGCAAGATGTGCGTCGGCTGTTTGGGGGATTGACGCGGTGTTGCCCACACTCGTACTCCTGGTAGCGCTAGTGGTGCTTATTATAATAGGGCTAAGAGCGGCAAAAAATGTTTATCACCCCGATAAAGAGTGAAATCGTCTTTAGAATGGGAGTTGCGAGATGTGGTCTGCGATGGTGTGGAGCTTGCCCTCGGCAAGGATCCGTATTACATCAGGGTTTTGCTCTTTCAAGCGGATTCGGCGAACCGCATATATGGTATTCAGCGACGCAAGGCCGTATACAGGCGAGGCGCCCTCCAGCGGAATTGAGAGAGGGACGGCCGCCACAGTGGGTCGACATTCGAAACATCCTGGTAGAAGACGTAAAAGAGAGATATCAACAAAGAAGCAGATGCAACTTAAAACGTAAAATTCCAAGATCTGTAGGAAAGCGTTGAAAATCAAAGAGCACAGGTAGTTGGATATTTAATAGATCTGGAGTTAAAAGTTAAATAAACGTTATCATTGGATAAAAGACTGAAGAAATTGTTTAACGAGAACCGGTCACATGACTAGGGCCATCAGTATTCTGCCACTATTATTATAGCTGTTAGGTATAGCTGTATCAACTGTTGCTCTATCTATGGCAATTGCGTGTTTTAAAAATGTTTTCCCAACACCTACTACTCATCCTGCCCTCTTCTCCTGTTTCACCTGATCATACTCCTGATACAACTCTTGGTCTTTGCCCACTCCTGCCCCAAGCGAATCATCTTTGACATAATCAATTAAGGTTTGAAAAGTACTGATAACTTTTTGTTGGCTTTTGCCAAAAATTGTAGCAGCAGCATTGGATGAAATTATCGGTAGTGTAATAAGCTGGCTTTTACAAGCAGCTGGTCAAACTTTGTTTGTGTCTTTGCTTTTTTATTTTGGGTGCAGTGGATGCCTACATATTATTAATATTAGACGTTTTGTTGTATGAAAAGCATGAAAAAAATCAGCTTACTATCCCTCTACCTCATCTTACGAATCATTCTGAAAACTTCACATATTTTATTACCCTCTGCCCTTCCATCTGTTCCCACTTAAGCGCATTTTCCAGGACCGCCCAGTTGAAATGTTTGTATATAAAGTCTCTGTACCAACAACTCGTCAGCAGTCACTGCCGTGCCGAATGCGAAAGCGTGCTTCGTCTGGATGACCTAGGGAAGAAATGCATGAACACGATTATAAACAGAGGATATATAAGTGTTTGTTTTATTTGAAACTTATGAGCCTTTTGGAGAACAAAGATTGAACTTTATGAGTAAATACAAACTTGTAGCTTTGTCACCTTATGTCACCCACTATGAGAAGAGATTAGGCAGAAAATTAAGATTATGTGTATCCAAGAACAAAAATAACTTATTTAAAAAAGCTGCCAAGGATAACATATCTTTTATATCGCTCCCGAACATAATATTTTACATCAGGAAGTGATATATCTAACACCATGAATATGGAAAATGACTGTCCAATTCTAATGCCGTCTGTACATGAAGGGAAGAAGACCTCCGAAACGTTAAAAATAGCATATCGGATATTGTGGCATTAGAACTACAAACATCATATATAGAAATGCCTAAGTTGCACATACATGTAATGGAAAAAATCCCAATGTTGTCTAATTATATTCATATAATTAGTTTTAAAGTAAGATCCTGCAAATCGATATAATGTAAGCTTTCATGATAATTTAGGGTGAAATTCTAAAAGAAATCGTTTATGCATGTATATACATGGTGTAAAACTTACATACGAACCATAATTTATTTGAAGTATTCGGAGTTTAATATTCGATTAATTTTTTCTCTTGCAATGTCTTTTGCGCCGACACGAAAGATCAAGGTGGAAGTAGGTCATTTGAGACATTTCTTTCCTCACAAATTCAATTCAAATGTCGATATATATATATATATATATATATATATATATATATATATATATATATATATATATATATATATATATATATCTATATACATATATATATATATATATATATATTATACAGAAAACGAGATCGTTGTTGAACAGTCTAAGATTTTCTTCATTTGAACATTGACTTTGACATTAGTTTTTGTTGCTTTTCGCTTAATTTTGTTTTATTGCTTCATTTTACCATTTCTTCTATAAGTATAATGTTTACAATTTTGGAAGGTTGTTTTTACTTTTCCTTAGAATCGGTCTGTGCAATCATTTTGATTGCATGGTATACTACATATTTACAATTACTTTTTTTGCATTTATACACAGTCTCCTCGAAATGACATAATGCAATCTTCAGTTGTCTAAAAAATTTTAAGGTAGGGAAGGACCTCCAAAATGTAGGAAAACATTAGATGCAATACTATTGTTTCGATCTTGTAGTGCCACAAATGACACAATTTATTGATAGAACTAGTGGCTTTCATTCGTGAGTCTGGTGTTTGCTACTTGAAGCCGTGATTTGTGTTCATCAGTTAACTGATACTGACTTATTGGCAGCGTTCAATAATTAGGCTGGCCAACACTGATTTTTCGGGTGAGGTAGTGTGGTTCCCCAGCATATTCATCTTATATGTTTGCTCATATCAAAAAGAGTTAGGTATCTGGAAGATTAATAGAAAATATTAAATGAAAGGTACCAGGATTATTCGTTTGCTTTTCCAGCGTATGTGATGGGGATTTTATAAGCTGTCGATCTATCGACCGTTTATGGTCTTAAGACTGCTAAAGGACAACCAAATTAGGTCAGAATCTGGTCTACCGAAGGCAAATGTAAATATTGCAACTTTAAACATCTAGGTGGTGCTGTGAGGTTCCATACTAGTATAATAAGGTCAATAAATATCCTAGCCACCCACATCAGAAAGTAGACAAATAAAAGTAGTCGTATATTTGCACTGTAAAGAATTTTGGGTTCCAGAGTAAAAAACAGTGATTACGTAAACACTTAGTAGAGAGATTTCCTATTATCTCGACACCAAAAGACTTGACCAACACAAGTTTAAATAGTTATAAAAGTGGTAAATCAATATGATCTTCTGCTAGGCAATACAGAAAGCTGTCGAGAAAACACATACCTCAATCTGGACCTGTGAAGAGTCGATGTGACCATCTGCTGTCCCCCTGTAATAAATTCATGATTGAGACATTATCAAAAGCATTTCTATCTCACGCTTTGAACGCTTTAAAGCTGCATCTTCTGTATTCATTCATTTTGTATAGATTATGAATCTGAATTTTTAGGATAAGTACCTATTAGTGGTATATTAAAAAAGTTATTTTCAGTCAGTTAATTTGTACATTCAACATACATGTACCTTCAGATTGAATGGAGTTACTCTAACATTAGTGTTTGAAGATGGCATATGTTTGTTCCTGGTAGCAAAAATCACTCCTTGTGTGTTTTGCATATCAAATAAGGACAATCCGCTATGCAGGATTTCTAGAAAACATGATAGATCCAGGCTTCAGGTTAGAAAATAGTACAAACATCTTCAATAGCGTTTGTAAATTTGGACTTTAAAGAACTTGAAGAACTCCTCAGGCGATGATCACTTAGTCACGTGGAGGATAGATACATGACCATTTAAATCTAAAAGGGGTTGATGATATGCCCTACCTAAGGTGCATCGTCTGTTTCCGGTTACTGTTGATGACATTGTCAGTTTCCGCCCGCCAGTTGGTGTTCTCAGGTATTTCCGTCACGGAAGCAGAATCCATTAAAAAATCTATTCCAGGGTCCAAACCTTCTGCGTAAATTCGGCTGGCTTTGATTTCTTTTCAAGGATATTGCATTTTTAAAGGAAGCGTCTAGATTATGATATATATTGGTCGCTGTTAAAACAAAAGGCGAAATTCCAGCCCCCGTCTTACCTTTCTTCTGATATTAAAACGTAATGCAAAATGTGTAAGCATCATATACTCGAAACCAAATTATTTAACAAACTTTGACCTTACAAATCTTCTTAACATTTGTGCATTTAAAGCCACATATGTCAATTTTGGTAGTAGTGCAACACATGATTTTTTTGGAGGACGGCAAATGTCAGCATATATTAGTATAAATTGCGCTGGTAAATGCAAATATATGCTATATCCACATTCACACCTACCTCATCGAAATACCCACCTACACACCTAAATATTCCATTTGGAATCATTTATATCCGAACATTTTTATCTAGCATTACTGCGACTTCATATTTGCGTGTTCTAAAATGTGACGGATGACATATTTTGTAAATTTTCAATGATTTCAAAAATTATCATTTTTCAGGTATTTAGAAATAATTAGACATGCCGACTGAAAATCAGCTACGTCTTACTCGATTAAAAAAATATAGGTCTAACTCGAGTAAATTGAAACAGTATATCATTCTTAGATACGAACATGCTTGCTTTTTATGTGGATTTTTCCGCATTTCTGCGGAATTTTGGTTGCTTTTGCTCCCTTTAGATGAAAGGTCTTTTTTTTAAATCTAGATTTGCTGGCTTGACAGCCCAAATTGTATTATGATTCTTTTTTGTACACCACACATTTTATTACATCATCATAAATCTCTTTCATGCATACTTTATCAATAGAGAATCGCACAGTATTCGTTTCAGATGGAGTTAGATCACAGATGTCAGCGAGGTCGTTTCAGATGGAGTTAGATCACAGATGTCAGCGAGGCTTAAACTTACCAAAGTTTAATCAAAGGTCTCAAAGTGTTCTTGACTAACATCTCAAAAAATTTCATTGATATAAAACAAATTGACCTTCGAGAGTTTTTGCACATCTTGTGTCATGAACATATAACAACCCCGACTGTTCTATCAAAATGCAAAACTGTACACCGCAGTCAAGAAAAAAGGGGAAATGCAGTGATTTCCGTACCCGTCTGGCAGACCAGATAACATAAAAATAAGCTAAGGTTATTTCAAAAGGACAAAAAGATCAACACGGCACATGCAACTGTACAGGTTATATCCCTAACTTGTTTGAGAGCTTGTCAAACAATCTGTAGAGTACGTGCTCATACTGTCCCAGCTATCTGTTCCCGTCTTAAAACCTGTTATACTTTCAAAAGTGTGTTAGACCTAATCGATACCATAATATCATCTGAACACAGTGTATGTTTTACAGCTTGGGGAAAGCATGCCTCGTTTTCAAAACCTCCACGTATCTGAGTGTCATCAATTCTCTTTTTAGTCCACAACATAGGAATTTCCCAAAAGCTAAACAAAACAGACCTGGAATATTTGGGTGGATATTGTTAGTAAGACAATCGTTTTACATATTGATGAATTGGAAAGAACCCGCTCGTTAATTTAAAATAAGTTTTGAAAGGGAATACATCTTTAACAATATATCGGGCTACTTACCTCTGTTAGGTGTAATAAAGTCCGCTGCTAATTCAATCCAATACCCTTGCCGTACGGTGGGTTGTTCAGCAATTTCGATCCATCTAATAATATCAATGAATGTTTCAGACTTTATGTCAGTGAAATCTGTTAATTAAGAGGCAACGTATCACCAGGAATAGATGAACATAGTTGCAGCTGAAGAGCTTTATATGGTAATATAATTTTCATACAAAGTAAATTAGTGTAGTTGACGAATTAGCACATTTATATCATATGATTATGCTCAAGATTGCGGTATTAAGAAACAATTTTTGACCAACCAAAGTTTAGTCGCATTTTGAGAATGTGGTATAACAAAAACATTTTTGAACATTTATAGTAATTTCACCTGAAAACCTATCTGTATATGTGATGATAGGAACTATAAATTATATCTCATGATCATAAAAGAGGAAGGGAAGTGAGAAATAATGGTTGGCATTATAGGTAATTGATTTAGTTATTAATAGTAATTGCTATTGTGATTATTGTTAATTGTTATTGTCATTAATGGTAATTGTTGGATACATAACAATATAAATATACAAGTAGACTTATATAGTTTACACCCCTTGGTCTTTCATCAACGATAAAGAACAATTGGAATAGGACATTTAGGCTCAAATATATGACAAATTTATGCAGAAAACTTGTGATAACCAATTGCTGACCTGATTGCAACGACAGTACCCACTGTCTTGTAATTTACACATTTAAGTCTCAAACTGTGAGAGGTGTAGAAAATAAATGCCCCGTCGATTTTCAGAATTACTGTTCTTCTTTTCAACCTTAATAAAGTGGAGACCCTGGATCTAATTTTAATCCAGAGAACGGATGTGAAATTTGACCACCATCCGTGGATAGGAGAACTGAAGAATTCATGAGTACCTGGTGTGTCGAGATGTTTAGACTGCAGAATGTTTCTGCGTGCATCTAGGTGTGCCTTACTATCAACAGAAAATGCATACATTTAATGGAAAAATAAATCTTAAGAATGAAAATATTAAATAAATCCTTTATTAAATTTGCAGCTGAACATTGTGGTACCGAAGTACAACAAAAGTGACCATTTATCACATTCACACACAATGATATTTTGTACTTTGACGCCTAAGAGCTTCCATACATGTTACCTACGAGTTTACCATCGAACGCAATAATATATGATATTGTCTAGTTAATATAACTTCCTTACGTTCACAGAATATATTAATTAAATTCAAACTTGGAAAAGAGATAAATTAATATCTTTCGAAGTGGGATTCTACGCTATGTAGGTCAAATCGAAATTTGACGAGTTCTAGTTTCTGATGTATTTTTCTCACCCTAAAAAAGCCATTGTAGCAAAGGAAATTACCCTTTCACAGGCCGGTAATTTCAACTTGCACAGGCAATAAATGTAGTTTCAACAGCACGTAACGTGGTGGTAAGAAGCGAAAATAACGTAATACACCGAATTCTCAATTGCTTCAATGCCTAAACGAAAAATATATTTTTGAAGAGGAAGATAGACATTTGTGTCTTGATAAAATATAATTGTAAATCATAGCTTACCGTCAAAGTCAAATTTTACAGACAAATACACTGTGCTTAACATTTTCCTTGAGCGTTCTGTAACAGTTTCACAAAAGCAACGGCTGCATATCTGGTGTTCTGTCTAAGCGTCACCCACTCGGATGTGCCCATCCAGCTCTGGGTCATAAAGAGGGTGTTTGCGAAGAGTTATATATTTTCCATGTGTTGTCTTCCTATTTAGTTAGTAAACGTTTTATAATTTATTATGGAACTTTTGCAAAGCAGTCCTGAAGTACGCTCAGTTTGTAAAGAAATGTATAGCTAATATAAACACAAGCACTCATTGCAACGGCAATAAAAACATACTCATAAGTTATCTGTTTGTCAGCAGGTTTTGCATCAGCTCTATTACCATCAAATAAACTGAACAGAAAATTACTTTCTGTGAATGCGAAAGCATTAGCAATTACTCCCCCGACTATTGCTGCTGCTCCTGCCATTTAATGATAGTAAATTTTATACTGTCCTAAATTTCTAAACTTCGATCTAAATGATCAGGACTATTATCTCCAACTCCTCTAACTGAAAAATAGCATATTGCTTCTTTGTAAATAATATGTTTTTGATTCTTTTATTACAACTTGTTTGGCTATAGATACTCGGAAAGCAAGATTTAAATTATCTGCCAGGAATCCAAAATAAAATTCAAACTTATGTGAGGCTTTGATGTTTAAGTTTTGAAAAATGGTATATTAACCGGTTGTATATGTTCTAATAACATAATACTCTTCAATTACAAAAACATGTGTAGGTTCTACTTCTATTCTATGTAACTTGTAATCGGCAAAAGATGATGGATTATGTCAAAATTCATCAGTACAACTTGTGTTTCTGGTGAAATCTCAGTATTAAATAAATTCACCCAAAGAACATTCATTTGTGATCGCCTGTATTCTTTGTCATATACATAATTTGCATTCTGTTACAGAAAGAGAAGTAACTCCTTGTGTATAACGAAAATAAAAAGTTATATTTCTCAATGTATTTCAGCATTAAATATTTAATATCTAGATTTTATTTTGTTAATGTTGTCTATTGGTTTTTTTCTAAAGATATTCCAAGTAAACCAATTATTTCACTCATTGCTAAAAGATGAGTATGTGCATAATTCATAAGTTTTTCTGTTTTTGTTGTTACCTTGTCTATATAATTAATACTTTCTTCTTTAATTTTGTCTCTTTTTGTTGTTATCTTTTGTTCTATATCATTATTAGCTTTATTTGTATCTATTATTTTAGTTATTTCTGTCATACTCTGATAAATATCTGTTAATTTCTTATCAGCTTCCTGTCTCGATGTTTTATTATCATTCACATTATTATCCACCATAGTCGTACGTATTTCCAATACGTCTCTGCACAAACTGTCTAGTAGATGCAACAGTTAATTTTGTCGGTTCTCCTAAATTTAAAATACAGTTGAAATTCATGTTTAGTTCATTAGTTATTCAAGTATCTAGCTCCTTTACCTTGTCATATTTCCCTGAGAATTTATTTTAACATTTTATTTGATGAGGTCCTCTAGCTAAATTTACTCCAGTTTCTAAATTCATATTTACTAAAAATAATGACTTTTATTATTTACCATTAATATAATATAAAAGTTTAAATCATCTGCAGGTTGCATGTTTAAGTTTATAACAATGTAATATAAACCTGACTTATTTATTTTAATAACATAATATTATTTGGGGATATCTATAAGGTACAAAGTGTATTGAGCAAAAGGTCAAATCAATAATTAGTAGCTACTATTTTTGTTATTGTGGAACCAGAGAATATATCCGAAGAAAACCGTTTAATTTTGATATTTCACTTTCTTCATATCTAGAATAAACATATGGCTCTTTTCTTGCATTAACCAAAATAATATCTCGTATGAGATGAAATACAGTTTTAACAGGTAGGGACTCTAATAGAGAAGAGTAGGAGCTATTACAATATTTCTTATTAATATATATTTCATGATGAGATATTCAAATATTTCAGTGGGATACAAATGATATCGCCAAATGGCAATACCACTTTTATCGCCACAGTGGCGATATCACTTTTAGAACTACTTTCATTTTCGATTTCAGAAATATATCTGCCCTTATCTATATTATTTAAACCCATATATTCATATTTAGACCTATTTCATTTTTCTTCCTCTTCTGCCAGTCATTATCTTCTAAATTGTTAAATTCAATCTTTCAGATTCTTCTAGAAGTTGACACTTCATTATTTCTAATGAGTTTTTCATAATGGAATAAACAGCAATATGTACGAAAGATTGCTGTTACAATCATAATTGATACTAAATTTATTTTATATCACTTTATAACGTCAAGTAAGCTTCGAAAATCTTTGAAATTAATGTTAGTAGAAACTTTCGTAAAGCTGTCTAAACTTATCAAGGAACCATCGTCATTAATAAAATCATTCACAAATCTAATGCCTTTCTTGATCTATGTTTTGTAATACATACTTTTTCCATCTATTGTAATATAAGGATTAAACTATATTTGTTTTTCTAAAAAATGTTCAGCTGTGACCATTTTGAATGATCTAGTTAGTTCTAAATATGCTTCAAAAACGTATATGCACGTATATACTGAATTAAGAAAATCTATTTCAAATAAAAAGATATTATTAATATTTGATACTGAAACCTGTAACAAACTTTTCCGTTTAGATTTATCAGACAATATTCTTCTAAGCGATGTAAGTTTCAAAGCATTCATAAATTAAATATATTAATCACATTTAATCCTCCCTCATGATAATCCTTTGCGGCAATATTTCTTTTAATTTTGTCTTTGAACCCATGCCATATAAACTTGCAAAAGACTTTGCTGTCTGCACCCTCTTTCGATACTAAACCAATTAGAGACTTGACCATTCTATGTTGATAAGTATTCTTGTCCATGGATAGTTGGCCAGGATATAATAAAGATTTTCAAGTATGCTAGTCAGACGTAGAACCAGAACTATATTTTAGATATCAAAGTTTTGATCAAGTTAAAGATTTCAAAATTTAAAAACAAATTTACCAGTATAAAACTACCAATGATTCTAAATTTCATTCCGTTCGACTTGACAGTCTCTGGTATATTTTATTCCAAATTTTAGTCCATTCTCGATCTCAGGTGTGCAAGCTTTAAAAACAAATTAAAGCAAGAGAACAGAACGTAACCCTTTCCAATTTGCATGAAGCCATATCTTGGTGTTTTGACTTCGTAAGACTCTGCATTAGTATGACTCTGCGTTACGATAAAACATTTACGTTGAGACACAGTACACAAAAGCGATATCGACGGGGTAATTCTTGCGAAGGAAAACGAAGCAGAGAGAACGAAGTATATACATATGGTGTAATTGTAACGCTGTGTTTTCGCTTTGACATTGAGCCGTGAAATCGCGTAATGATATCGTTGTGTAACCGCATTTATCGCTGTTTGCGACTCTGATTAACAATTAGAACTGATTTCAACTTTGTTTCCATAATGTAAATATATGCTTGCCTACCTGCCGGAGGATTTGATTGCATGCTGTCCGCTGTGTTTGTCTGAGGCCAGTTCACATTGATGAGTGGAACAATCCCAGTTGCTTAGGCTTTCGAAATCCGGGTTATGCAGCAAGTTGGGGGCAGCAGCGGCTACAACTGCTAGACTAAAGGTGAGGACAATACGAAAAGCCATCCTCTTGGCTGTCATGTCACCGCTAAAATACAGGTCTTCACCGGGGAGTCATTTTATATGCCAATGCTTATCTGACTTAACGTGTGCCCACATTATCGTTGGTCATTAACAATCAAAAGATAGATCATTTCAAATGTGGTAAAGGTACTAAACACTTATTGTAATGTCACGCTTAATAAAAAAGAAACAAATATTGCACGAATAAAGTTAAACTTATTATTTTTCTTAATTCTATTTTTAGGAACACATTTGGATAAAGAGGAGAGAAAGGAGAATGAAGACGATAATACTGACGACAAATAAGACGCCCATGATAATAAGTGCTGACAATACTAAAACCAATTATTAGCTGTCACAGTGCTGCAAATGCACAGGTCTTCACCAGCGAGTCATTTCACAAGCTGAAACTTTTCTGACCTGACGTGTCCACCTTATCGTCGGTCATTGATAATCCAAATATAGATCGTTGCAAAAGTGGCAAAAGTACTAATAATCTCTTGTAATGTTACGCTTAACAAATACAATATTGCACGAAGAAAGTTAAGCTTTTCATTTAGCTTAATTCTTTAATTTAGGAACACACTTGAAACAAAGGAAGATGAAGACGATAGCACTGACGACAAATATGACGCCTATAATAATAAGTGCGGATAATACGGAAATCCATCCTAGGCTGTCATGTCACCGCTAAAGCACATTTCTTCGCCGGTGGGTCATTTATACGCTGATGCTTTTTCTGACCTTACGTGTCCACTTTATTGTTGGTCATTAACAACAGAAAGATAGATCGTTTCAAATATGGTACAAGTACTAATAAACGTTTGTTTTGCTAGGCTTAAAAATAAAGCAATTTATTGCACCAATGAAATTAAACTTCATATTGATCTTAATTCTTTCCTTTAGGAACAGACTTGGTAAAAACAGAAGGCCATGGAAGATGAAGACGATTACGACAATGCTGACCACAAATTAGAAGCCTACAATAATAATAATAATAATAATAATAATAATAATAATAATAATAATAATTATTATTATTATTATTATTAGTAGTAGTAGTAGTAGTATTTTTACTATTAATATGTTACAGTTAATGTTTCGTTAGTGAAATCTTATTATTTTGGTCCTTTTTACCAATATATAGAGGTGAGCTTTTGCTGACAAGAAAGGTCACGGCGATTCCTCATGAATATGTGTGTAAAATTTGATATTTTCACGAAAAAACCAGGTCATGCTTACAAAGTTTCATGAGCTCGACATACATCGCAATATTTTATCAAACAGCTGCTGCAGGCAGAACACCAGACTCACATACTTTGACTACGTGAGAACAACCCCGGCAAGTGTGTCCATATAAATACAGCAGTCCATCACCCTCCGGATTCTATAGAAATACGGAATGAAACAAGGAAACTGAATGACAGGTTCAAGGAGTAAGAGTAAAGTTCTACGCAGCAAAATCGACGAACTTACTGGTACTTGAAATGAATTGGAAACACAGCTTCAGCAAGGTGAGGAGAAATTAGACTATCAGGAAGCACAGTCAAGACGCATTAGCTTTGTGTTTTACAGTTTGCCTGAAAAGCGTGATAAAAGTAGGAAGACAGCGAGCAAATGATCAAAGAGTATATGAGAGCTGTTTTTTGGATCGATAGCGAGACGAATGAAGTCGAAATAGCACACGGACTGAAGTCAACAGAAAGATTACGACCGGCAATAATCAAATTCTTCAGATGTAAGGACAAGGGAAGAGTTTTTAAAATATACAAAAATTTTAGAAAGGAATCCCGTGAAGCAGCGAACAAGAGGAACAATGATGAGAATGATAAGATCACTGCATCAGACAACCCATAAGATCACTGCATCAGTCAACCCATATATAAATACGCTGAAGAAGCCATAGATGAGGACAAGAAAGCTTACTTTAAATTTTGCAAGTTGGTTATAGACGGTTATATTTATGTGCATTAACACAGCAGTATCTCGTTTAGCTGGAAATTGTCAATGGAAATAGACATATTAGACTTTCCTGATTCTCGACAATGTGTAGCAGATTTTGGTCGAATGTGTTATTGGAATCATTGGCAGATACTACCAATCAATTTTATATGAATGATTTTAGTCTTTATATAACGTAAGGATACAAGCACAGTCAGCTAACAGAAATTAAATTGAAAAATATCAGTATATGTTCGCGTGTTTCTTTTTAAAATCTCAAAATTATCACACAATTAAGTATGTCAACAAATATTGCTTTGATGATTATTGCTTCCAACTTAAACATGTTAAAATGTAAGCTCATTTTTGAGTTTGTCTATTTTCCATGGAATATTTTTCAGTACACTCAGAAGAAAATGTGTTGGCAAATTTAGAAAATGAACTCTTTAAGTTTAAGGCAAATACACCGATTACAAAATAGTAGTTGCGGGAGATTTTAATGCTTACACTTCCACCGATTCTGATTATATCAGTTTGATGGTACGGAACCTCCTCCTAATGAGTATAATTATTTAAATGATTTAGACAAACAGGACCGTAAAAATGAGGATACACTTGTATACAGGGTAATTCATCATCTACAACTGAAGGTGTCCTTGTCGATCACTCAATTGTTAATTTATCATTTTATTTTAAATCGATGATATATTGGAATGATTACATATGTCCATTGTATGTTTTCTTTATTATATAGATGGAACTGAGCAGAGATTAATAGCTAATTCTGAAGAAAAGCACGCTGATAATTATGTATGGAACAACACAAAATAATCATCATATCTTAAAAACTTGAATGAGTTACTAATCAAGGTATAGAATCAACATATAATAACGTAGGAAATGATATTACATAATAATATATTGAAACGTGAATCGGTGTTTATTATGATGCAGCAAAATGATATCAAGTTTGACATTCAGAATCAGAACTACGAAATTAAATGTATGACAATATTTGGAGGACATTAGCTTTGAATTGACACGGACAGCAAAGTCCCTTAAAAGCGGGTATTTAGGTTCAGAACGCACGGCGAAATCTCACGATGATCATACAGTTCATAGAAAAATGTACAAATCAACTATCTTCAGTAAGCGAAGAAATATGAAGTGGAAGAAAAAAGTTAACTAATATTAACGGTGTCTTCTCATGACACTAAACGCATTTGGCTCCTAAAAAGTCTTACAACCTATGTTACATGTTCATATTGCCATTCATATTTGTTGGAGCTGTCAAATGATACAAACAAATAGATTAATTACAAAGAAAATGATGATATTGAGCTTTACGTTGAAGATTTGGATAGATCTGTATGAGAAGAGGAATAACATTAGGTAGATTGAGGAGTGCAAAAGCAGGGGCAATAGCGATTTCTGTAAGTTTACTGGTCATATTGGCCATATACTAATTGAATACATTTTGTGAACTTGGCTGTCATTCATAATGCTGGTCAACAGCTATAGTAACAACTATCATTAAAAAGAGGGATGCAGTTGATCCTGGACATTATATTGGCATACTTGCAGTTTTGCAAAGTTAGACAAATTGCCTGCTCTAATGTTATTTTCTATTTATGACACGAAAATTGCCCAATTTCTAATTATAGACGAAACGTCTGAGGTTCAGCGCCTGATATTGACAAAGTACACAAAGTCATGTAACTTTGTAAATATATACTTGGCATTTCCAAATCTACCCAGAACATAAGTTTATTCAATGAAATAAAAATAATTAATATCAAACACATCAGATACAAACGGATATTCAAACTTTGGTTTCCAGTCTTGAAAATGCATGATAGTAGATTCACAAAGTAATCGGAATCAGACGAGAACTGTGAGAAGGTATTTTTTGGAAAAATAATCAGGAGACTGCTCTCATGTGTGTGCACGCTGTGTAATGACCACATGCGACTGCTGGTCTTGCAGGTGGGAATATTTCAGCGTCCAGAGCAGCATTGTATTGTACTGCCCTATTTTAAGATTAGCTGCGATCTGCAGCACAAGTGAAAATAGTTAAATATTATTGAATGAGAGAAAAAGTGCTGTCTCTCGCAATAATGTTGATGGTTACTTTTTATTTTCTACACAAGAAAATATTCAAGTACAGTTTTTCTTAATTTCTTTTTTTTCGGGGGGGGGGGGGGGGCTTGTAACCACTATATCGCACCGTCATAAAAATGTAACGTCAGATTTTCTAAATGTTTATAATTCCAATTTGTATTAACTGTCCATGTTTTCTGTAATGTGATTGGTTATAAACGGTCACCTGATACTAATCTGGCATTGTGTATACATCGGTACATGTTGGGGACTACTCTCGGTTCCCAATCAGTTTCCATTTGCACTTTAGGTGAAGCTTTGTCTATACCAACTTCTTACACCATAACAGCACCCCCACCACCCCTCCGTGACTTCAGATCAAAATTTGCAACCCCAGTTTAAATAGCCGATTACAAGTTCAAACAATGCAATCGCACAAGCCTTCCGGCACACCAACGCTCACCTCCTTAGCCCAAACAAAGCATATGGCAGGCTTTACGATCCACTCTACATTAACAAATTACCGTATTTTTGCTACGACAGTATGTTTCACCAGCTGTTACTGATGGTCATGGTCACATGACGTAAGAGTAGGGATCTCACTGAAAATGAACACGATTTTGGTTTTCAAAGATCGAAATGTATAGAAAGCAATATCAACGAATGCTTAAACAACAGGTGCCGGACAAACACTTATTGTTAAAAAAAACCCCCAAAACAAAACACAAATAAAAACCCCATACATAGTGACAAAAGTACCCTAGATTACTGCTATGACTCGCTCTGACACTCTACCGTATAATACTACGTTAGAATCGACGACCCTTGACTAGCCAAAATGGATCTAGGTATTGTGACGTAGTGTGAAGAGGCTAATGAAAAAAAACTACGAGCTATCTAAAATGTAATGCTTTGTTGATGATATCCACTGATTTGAAAGGAGGAAAATGGAATTCTAAGGGTTAAATGATTATGGTTGGTTATTTACTAAAGTGCAAATTGTTACCTAATCACTTACAAAGTTAACATAAAGTCCTTCGATAAATACCCAAACATGATTATTTAATCCTATAATGTTTTAACATTGTAGTGGCTTAATCGTACATTAAATTTCTTTCTGCTTAAGCTCTGTTATTTATTCTGAGAATGTTACTAGACAATCATATATTTAAAATGTACGTTAACTAACCTGCATCAAGTAGGAAGTCATCATTATTTAATTAATTAAGCATTTCTTCATCTTTTTACTGATCAATGACAATCATTTATAGCAACATAGAAAAGTTCGATATTATCAGGAGAAAGTTTGCACTTGTACCGTTATGTTTTGTGCTATATATTTACGCTGAGACTTCTGTTGAAAATGAAATTGATGCAATATTCTAGAATAAATGCAATGTATTAAATTCAAATACTCATTACTAGAAAAGTTTCTATCCGATTTTAATGAAACGTCAAATTTATGGTACTTTGGATAGAGATTGTACGAAGAGAAGAAAAGAAAAGAAAGGAATTTCAGACAATATGTTATGGAAGCAGTAGGCGTGGTAATCTTAGCTCTGGTGACGGATCAATTCGTGTATAACGCTGCTTTTATAAAATATTCTCCTAGAAAGGGCATTTGTGTATTTAGAGCGATTAATAAATAACCCGAGTGAAGCGTCTTGGTTTTTAGTTTCCTTGCATGTGTAAAACAAATTACTTAATTACATTCAGAAAAAAACTCTCAGTAAAAAAGAAATAACTTGAAAGAGACGTCGTGAATCCAAATGATGACGTAAAACAAACGCCGTGTTGATCACGTATGCTATAGAAATATCTCGTCATGGCGACGGCAGCTTAATACTTTCAAAGGGTCTAGACTTCATCCCATGCACATAGGGAACGGGACTATGATATAGAAAAGTACATGTTTACATGGAACTTTCCTATAAAGTCCATAATAAAATTAACATTGCATTGAATATAGATTCAACGAACAAAGAAAACAGTTAACAAAACGAGAACACCGATATTTATTTTTATATGTTCGAATTTCAAGGAAAAAAGTTTTATAATGGGTACATGTTGGTAAAGATATCGCTTTGAGTCTTTTGTCTCTCGCACCCTTAAGCGGAAACATGAAGATTCACGGTTTGTGGAGAGTCACCGAGTGTCACGTGCTGATCATTTAGCACTCGACCTTGGTATGTGACCTTGACCTGGTACTCCCCTTTGAAACCAGATACATCGAAATTGCCACCCTGGGACAACGGCCGTTTCGTGTATGTGTGCCACTCCTGTTCGATCAAATGCAGATACCTCTGTCCAGCCGCGTTTGTCTGAAACAGAATGATATACTATATTTGAGAACAAATGACAATTGTATGAATTTTTACATGCCAGATTAAAATTATATTTATTGCACGATACTTAATTATAGTCCTGAATGCTCTCAAACATTGTCGTATGAATAATAATGGGTCTGTTTAAAAATTCTACTAAAGAGCAGATTCTGATGGAATGGAAATTCAATCATGAGGAACCTGTTTATTTCTGCAAGTACAAAACGGACTTGTTTTGTAAATTAAAAAACAAAACTTTAGAGTTACTGTGTACTGTGTATATCTTTTTGAACATAAGAATTTTCCAAGTGGAATTGGTAATCAATAAGGACCGCATCACCAAAGAAAACTGAGTTTGGTTGGAAGGTAAGAAAAAAAAAGATTTTGTCTAAACTTAATATATCTGCATTATTAGAGTAAATATATCTGTGATGGCACAGGGAGAAAGCACTGCGAATAACGCCAAAGCAGCATAATATAGCACATGCTCCACGACAGATTATGCAATTGGAATTAATGTTAACCTTCAGTAACATTGTGTAACATAATCACCAAAAACAGCAAACATCTGCAACATCAACAAACATACGCTTGACTTTAGATAGTGTTTACATGCTGTTTTATTTTTTGTCTAGATCGTACGCTCTATATATTAAAGACAAAGTCTTTATTGTTTACAGAGTACACTGTCTAACGTCAAGCACCTGTGTGGAAATGATACATATCGTGTTCTGTCCATACCCTAAACTCGTTTCCGGTCACAAGGGAAGCGTCTGCACCTCTCCAGTGCCGGTTGCTCCAAAAGCCCCATATCAAGATACCCTTGACATTGGGGTGGCCGAAAAATACCCTCAGGGCTTTCTCATAGCAGTCGGCTCGGTGGTTCTCGTCTGACAGTATGACGTCCAACTCAGTAATGAAGATGGGTAGCCCTGCCTCTGAGAGTTTATCAAGTCTTCTCTGAAATATAAACAGAGAATATCAGTGCCATAGAACGCAGTGGCTAAAGCTCCAGCTTCACACAAAACGCGATTATCGGTTTTATTCGTGTTTGTGACATGTGCATGATCATAAGATGATATTGTCACTTCCCTTTTGTCAGTGTGTTCCATCTGCGTACTTCCGTTTTCCGTTTCTCAGAGACATTAATGCAGATGGGAAGTAGATGCAACTGAGCCTTATCATGGTCCTGAGATCATGTCTAATGTCAAATATGCAATAAACCTAAGGAATAATTGCTCTTAAGAGTGTAAAACAACACTAAATATGTCACCATATTCCTGATCCGTCGATTGCAATTTCAAATGTTGCCAAATCATTGGTTTCAAATGTTATAAAACACGCCACAGGTTTATATGCACAACTTAAATAAAAAAGATAACAGTTATGGCTTAACATGCTTGGAGATAGTTTGAAGACAATGTTCTCCACTGTAATCGTGACTCAAATCACATTCATTCAACCGAATTGTAGTAGTATGAGCAAAAGGAGAAAAAGAAAAAACAGGGAGGTATCAAAAGGAGTGATTCATGCCAAGATATTGAGAATTATTTTATTCATGAATTCTATAAAAAACGGTGCTTTTAATTTGTTACCAGTTATTACACGACAGCCAACGAGTTACTCAAAGCGACACCAACTTTGCATGTTTACACACTTGCTCCTAAACACTAGCAAAATTATAAACAAACAAAGCAAAACATCTAATATCGAAAAGAAGATCATAGACAAGTTGAGACCTCATAAACGGGATAGTTTGAACAGTTCTTTTTCTATCTGCAAAATTACGAAAATGATTAGGGGGAATATATTCATGTATTTTTGTATTTTATCTGCTGGACGTTTAGAAACAAGTTGTGCGTACAAAGAGATGGCAGTGTTTGAAATTAAATATTCTGTATAATTCAACTTGGATTACATTTCTGACGTCTTTGTCGATTCTTTGGCAAGAAAAACAATTGTATTTTGAAAAAAATAAAAAAAAGAAAAAGAAAAGGAAAGAAAAGTAGTGTTTACCTTGATTATAGTGGGGTCGGGGCAGTCCCCTTGACCAAAATGCCCCTGGACTCCAATTCCTCCAAGTCCCACATTAGCATTTTTAATCTTGAGGATATGGTCACGATATGCCTGTAATAATGTCATTGAAAGTACTTACATGTATGTAATAATAAGATCTGAATATCTCAGATTTTACATTTTAACACTATCATGCCATCTATGATCTAGTACCTGTTGAAACTTTCGTCACCAATTGCCAGTTTTATTATTGAAATAAATGTGTACCCGAATCTGTTTAATGTGCTATAATAGCATCTATTTTTAAGAGAGGAGTAAATGACCATCCATGTAACTACAGGCCAATATAATAATAAAATTTGAACAAGTCAAAATTTACGTTGTAGACATTATGGTACCATATATATATATATATATTATAGTACCTGTTAAAACTTCCGGCACCAGTCGTTGCTAATTTAAGTATTAAAAACAATTACAATTGAAAAACCCAAACCATTTTAATGTGCTATAATAATATATATTTTTAATAGAGGACTAAAGTTTGATCCATGTAACTACAGGCCAACTTGGCTTTACCACCACTATCCAAAGTCTTTGAAAAATATATTGCTACTCGAATATACTCATACCTGAATGATTACATTATTTTCAATATTGGTTTTGGGTACTCACACTTTCCAGTCGAACAGTCCTCACAAAAATCACGGTCACTTGGTTAGACAACATGAATAAAGGTACAATGACTAGTGTTTATCTTGAGTTTAAAAAGGCATTTGATCTAGATCTTTGCAGGATCCTTATGGCAGAGTTACTATAATACTTATTTTGATGAGAGCATCATATAGTGATTAGCTTCAGACACAGATGCAAATCAACCATGACTTGGCTGGCGGAGCTAAAGATTTCAAAGGAACAGTTTCCATAAGTTAGCATAAAAATATGACAATTTTAAATTTGTATAGCTTTGCTGGTGTGGTCTAAGCCCGCACCCTCCACCACCCACTGATTTTTAATTTTAAAAAAAATCTTTATAACAGAAGACGTATGATATGATAGTACTATATCTTCTACTGCAGTTGCTATTTTAATCTTTATCAATAACCTCAAACCATTTGCAACTAAGATCTGAAAAATATTGAAATTTGATGTAAAAGTAATAAAATTATTCTGAACGAATAAAGGAATACGTGCATGCTAAGAAGCACAGCATACACATTTATTTACATGGACCAGAGAAACATCTTATCTAAATCTTAAGAATACAATTAGTGAAAATGTTTCAAGTCGTAAACTTCATGCCATTCATATAAACTGTTGTCTTTGATAGATTATGCAGATAATAATGGGTGTAAACTGTTTACTTTTAAAATAGCTCTTAATGAAAAAATCAAGAGATACTTCCCTCATGACATCAGAATACCTTATTTTAATGGATATTAAACAATTGCCAAGTTCTTGTCTTAATGTAAAGTCAAACTGTCCCAGACAAGACCTGGATAAACTATCAAAATGCAACAACAACCAAAAACAAGCAGCGTATATAATTCTTGATAAGCCTTTTTGTTCACCACCGACCCCCTGTTCCAAAAAATTAATTACATGGAAAACGACAAAAGATCTGATTACCATATATGCTCGTATATGAGTTGCATAATTCGCAGTCAGGGTCAATGCTATTTGTTCTAATAATTAGGAGTAACAAATGGCTTTGACTCAGATCCATTGTCTATAAGGTTATACATGGAATTTCACCAGAATATAATTACACATTTTTGCAAAGCCTTTGTAGCAAGGACTTAGATTGTTAAAAATTGCATCATGTGACACAGGAATAGTAGAAGTTTTTACTTTATAACACCAGCAAGAAACTACTTATATATTCGTGCGCCCTTCTTGTGTACTTGATAATATTTGTGAACAATTGTTAAACTATAGTTGTTATTTATTTCTTGAGATTCGTTATTATTTTAATAAATATTCTAATGATAAGAACTGAACTTTATATTTTACACGATTCATGAAGTTATAACGCTTGAAAAGAAATTACACGCTCTGCATGAAAGGCCTTAGCTTCGCTAGGGCCGTTAATACAGTGTATAATCTAGATCAATCGATCGAGAGAAACACACACACACACAACTGGACACGGGGTGAAAGTTTCCTCCGCTCCCAATTTACAAGCAATCTCCAATCATACGAAGATGTGCATTCAGGTCATTCAGGACATACTTACCCTTGTAAAACGTGTCACTGAAGAGTGAATTCCCTTGTATTATCTTATAAATATTTTTAAGTTCTCTTAGTTTACTGTAGCACAGAATATTTCTTTGAATAGTCATATTTCTTTGAATACAATTAGGGGATACCAGCTCTTCATCCTTACAAATGCGATAACAATATAAACAAGAAACAAAAGTTTTGAGTAATTTTTGTTTAGTTACTTTAAACGTGGCAAATAAAACACCTGAGTCGTTGACGTGAGTAGAATCTTTGTTTTGTTGGTTTTAATGGCACTTTTAACTAGCCTGGTCGGGTATCGAACCCGCGACCTTTGGATTACGAGTCAGACTCTCTTACGCCCCTCCCTAAATACAAGATTACTGCATTTTTAAACTTGAAAGTAAGTAAAAATATATTGCTTTGTTAAAAGCATCATCAAATACAATTACACTACTAGTAGAATGTAGTCGTGGCGACTATACACAGTTGGTTTTTCTCTTGAAATCAACGAAGAAATTGAAATGCGGTCATTTATCTTATACTTGAGTAAGCATTAAGTTGACGATTTTCGCATCTACAATATACTTACATATACCAGAGATCATTTATAAATTTGTGTACATACCCAAAACTAATGTATAATTAGAATAAAGTTTATCAATTAGTTACTCCTAGTAACTAGTCACAAAGTTACAGTTACCCGTGCGTGATCGTGGCTGATTCAATTGTTATATAAAAAATATGGTGAACTGGGCAATACTAGTGCTAGAGTGTACCAAAGCCTTAAAGGTTACAAAAATCTGATTCTTCCAGTCGAAATATAGGCTTTACGTCATATGGATGGGATTCTACTCGCGATAGCTAGTGAGACAACAGAAATGACGGAATGAAGAATTATAACTGAACATCAACCATTTCAGGCCAACAGTCTGCCACCTACAACTGCACATCAGCAAGGGGCAGTATATATAACAAAAGATCAAATCAGTTACCAACCGTTGTCATAAAACTCCCTGCCACGACGTCATAGTCATTGGTGAAGAGAGGAATGGTATTGTCGGCATTATGAACCTGCCGGTAAATCTCAAGGATGTAATCAAAATCACCAGTGTGCTGTTGGAAAAACCATCCATGTAGATTCTCGTTGTTTACATCCCAGCCCTCCACACTGAAAATTATTGAATTAATGAATTAATCAATCATTGACTAATTTTATATATCTTTATATCTGTATGTTCATATGCTTGCCTTTATTTAAAAGTGACATAGAAACACGGAAGGTGAGAAAGCAAAAAATGCATAAAAGCCAGGAGATCATTCTAATTTTAAAAGAAATTTAAATCGCTTTTCAGGTCTAACCTATTTTGGAGAAGGACTTGATTAGCATAACTTATGTTACCTACTCATGAGTATATGATTAGCATAACATATGTTACCTACTCATGAGTATATCATTAGCATAACTTATGTTACCTACTCATGAGTATATCATTAGCATAACTTATGTTATCTACTCATGAGTATATCATTAGCATAACTTATGTTACCTACTCATTAGCTTAAGATATGTAACCTACTCATTAGCGTATAGCACTGCATACGTGACCCGCTCATTAACATCTCATTAGTTTAGCATATGTTACCCACTCATTAACATCTCATTAGCATAGCATATGTTACCTACTCATTAATATCTCATTAGTATAGCATATGTTACCTACTCATAAGGATAACATTACTCTAGCATATGTTACCTACGCATTAGTATATTATTAGCATAGCATACATGACCGGACCGACTGCCTCAGTATGTCCTTGGGAAAGACACTTAGCTCCCATTTCCTCGGCATGATATAGCCAATAATGTTTTAAAAGTGCGTTTTAAAAAACAAAAAGCATATGTAACCATAATCATTAGCATAGCGTATGTGACTTACTCATTACTATATCATCCGCGTAGGATATGTTTTTTACTTATTACCATATCATCTCCTCCAAAATTTTAGATTTTTCATTTCATGTTTTACATATATACTTCACCAACACTTTTGCATGTGGAGTAATATTTTCGAATATATCGAGCGAAACATAGGAAAGTTATAGCAAAGTGAATTTTTCTATTGTATGGAGAAAAGTATATCAAATGCATCAGAATTCTATCTATTTCACAAAAACAGAATGCGTTATGCAGAGATCTCGTAAGCTCTCGTGGCTCCAGAGCACAGGGGTGAGGCCGTCTTAGCCTAACCCCTGGCCTTTTATGGAGCAAGTTATGCATTCCTTGACCAAAAACTGTATATAAACTGCCTCCCAAAGCTCGAGAGCATTTGCTAAGCCTCTGCATCTTAGAGTTCTGACTTCCTCTTTGCAGGTAAGTCAAATATATTTTACTATATTTTTGACTATTTTCTTAGTACCTCAATACATTTAATTGTTATTGAAAGACATTACTGGAAAGTATTTAATTCTCTCTTGAAACATGTGTGTTCTTTTATTCTATAATAATAATTATGAAATATAATGTTTATGGATTGTGTAATTTTTATTAGGAATTTATATGTATTGTAACGGTAATATTGGATTATTGTTAAAACGATTTGCTGCCAACTTCATACTGTTGATAATTAATTTAGAAATAAAATAACTTTAAATTACAAAACATGATATTTTTGTATTTAAGGTCCAAACATTTAATAAATTATCTTTACGAGAAAACGATTTCAGTATTAGTTCGAAATATTGAATTCTTACCATATTCTAAGTATATTTTGGCTTTCTTTGGCTTATTCAATATTTAATTATTTATATCATAGTTTAAAAGACAGAAATTACAGAATCGTATGAAGTTGGTAGGCTTTGAATAAGTGTAACAACTGTATGTGTATTTCTATATCTAGAATATATAATTTCACATGTAATTTCTATATGGAGTGTTGTGAAATTTTAATAAAACTTGCTACGCCTCTACATCTTAGGGTTTAGGGTTTTTGCATTTCGAACCCGGTACCCCTCTCGCACCCCAGCGATATGACCATCACACATTGCTAGGAGTGACACCTCCGCAAAGGGAGGCCAGAAGGATTTCTTTCTCTGTCTATCTATTCAATAGTGGCCATGCACAAATGGGAACACAGAGAAAAGGGGACCACCAAGTGGTGACAACATCATTATCGTAATAGGAGAGATGACAACAACACATTTTTTCATAACACGTGGTATACAGGGGCAATCATGAAAATGTCAGAGCCACTCAAACAAGCCAGACGACAAGCTTTCAGCTGGAGCGTGATTATATAACGCCCACACCTAGCGAGCGATAACAGTCATCAGCAAGTGCTAGTTGCGACTTATTAACGTTTAACTGTCAAGTGGGAGGAGTCAGATATCCATCTATTCTAGGACTTCGACAGACAACCGATAAACATTCCATTATGCAATGGTGCACAGGAAGATGGCAACTTAATTGGTCAGCGGGTCCACGTGGATCACTGATAAGCCGAAGTCGATTTTAAAGTTTTCGATTCGACATTTCCAACCGTTGCTTCCATTTTCTTTTCTTTCGCAAACAATCATTCACTTTGGTGACTGTCTGCTACAAAGCGTCAATACAAATCCAATTACATTCAATTCCATTTCCTTAATATCAAAGCCAATACCTGCACTTCCTGATTTTCATATATTCCTTCTAGATACCAGAACACTAATGGAGCCAATCAGTTGTTATTGCATCCTATAGTGGTCCCTAAGAAAATCGTGAATATTTTTTGTCTCTGAATTGTCCTGTAGATTTGCTGACCAGTGAAGAATGTTAATAGTATTATATACTACCGGGTCGGCTGCCTCGGTGTGTCCTTGAGAATTTCACTTAGCCAGGAATGTGTTAAAAGTGCCGTTAAAACCAACCAACAAACAAACAATCGAACTAAACGCACCGTATTAAATAAAACATGTTGAAAAATCAAGAAAATGTATAAAAGAACTTCATTAGTGTAGTAATTCATTGCATTCTCAAGCAAAGCCAGTCACTTTTTTATATTAAAAATAACCAATAACATTTGAAAGACATAACAAGGATCACTTACAGCCCCTTTACCTTGGGAACCACTCCATTTATTCTCTCGGTCACTGCCTGTTTTAAGGCATCTCCGTTTAGTGCTTTCACCCAGTTGGCATTAGCTTGATCCACTGACCATACCACGCAGTGAGCCCTCACCTTGAGCCTGAATAACAAGAGACATGGAAGCCGTATCTGTCTCTATATATATCTGTTTATTATATATTTATTTATTACTCGATAAATGGATTGAAAGATTGCTTGATTTCATTAAATTTTTAAAGCCTGACTGAGGCTGAAGACACATTTTAATCATGCAAGCTGTAATTGGTAAACATGAAATGAAATGAGCTACAATGAGTATTCGTTGCCAATTCTATGACAAAATAGTTCTTTTAAATAATGTTCATTTCAATACTTTTCTAAAGGACAAGACGGTATCCCAACATAAGTTCCGCAACTCTTTTTTCGTGCCAATGCACGAAGAATATTTAGAATAGTACTCAAAGTGTGGTTCTTATCATTTACTTTGTCATCAGTTTGTTGCAATTCCTTGACCGTTTAGCCACTCACTCACCTACCCATGATTTTTCAATTCATGTATTGCTCGAAGAGGTTTGTCGTAGTCGATTTGATGCTGCAACAAGAATGTAAACTCAATTTTAAAAGTGTTCGGGCGTACATAATAAAAGCCATAGAATAAAGGCGATATAATATTTCTTTTCCGGCAAGAAAGCTTATTCTGTTGTAAAATAAAACAAAGTTTGCAAATTGTTCTATCTATACAGAGTAGAAAGCACTGTAATCTAAATATCAGTTAAATTAAAAATATTTGAATTTTCTTTTGACTTATTTGTATCAATTCGTTTTCCCTGCGATTGCTGTAAAAATGAAGTTCTTTTCTTCACAATACTCAGCTCTTCAAAACGTTTTTATACACTTCCTATACTCGTTTTACATTAGTCTTCATTTAATATATTCAGATATTTATATGCGAAGATATCCAGTATTTTCGTTATCATTTCAAATACATATGTATATAAGTATATATAAATTTACTTTGAAACAAATCAAATGTTATGCATGTACAATCTTCCCTGTGATTTTCAAAGCCCATATATATATATATATATATATATATATATATATATATATATATATATCACAGAGTTGGTACACTTTACATATAGTGTGTGCTTAATACTTTTGATATGGTAACATGTTAACCTATCACTTTGTGTGAATCTGATTTTTTCAAATAAGCCCATGAAATTCTTGCGCACTATTCTCTTTATTAATTGGCTGCGACCGTTGGAGTTTTCCTTACCCCGCCTTCTGGAACTTTATTTCACTATTACTATCAACATTTATGCGGCCATTTTTCGAATTGATTGCACAAGGGGCATTGAAAAAAAATGTTACGTCTCTTGGAATGTGGCCAATTTACCCCACGGGGGCTCGTTACAAATACAATTAAGGGTATCAGTCAATGGATAGATGGCTGACGTGGTGGTGATAGTATAAACTTGTAACAGGGACCCCACCCTATGACCACTGGGGCTCGTATTGTTGCTTACAATTTACTTATCAGTCATACATGTACTATATAAAACTACAAGGGAGGACACTTCTCTCTTTTCTCGCTCGACCTATTTAAGAACCGACGCTGATATTTCAAGGTACACTTCGCATAGCGTAATAAATTTGGTACCTATGTTAGCCCAGGAATTCAACTTTTTCAGAGATGCTGCCAGGATTTGATCTAAAGGGGAGAGCTCCCCCTTTGTCACCAATATTAGGGGGAAGTAGAAAATAAAATGAGGGGGAGGAGGAAACGCCCATAGTTCAATATTTACTCCGTCTCTTTCTTTCTTCCTGTTCTATTGAAATCAAAATCCTCAAAAGATGTCTTCTCTAGTTGTATAAGAATTAATCTGTTGATCATTTTGAGCTTAATTTGTTCCTTATCTGTGTATAAATATTGTTCGGTGTTGAGAACCCCCTTTCACATATGCATAGCTAGCTAAGCCAGCCTGAACAAGTTGGAAACATGTTCTTGATGGTTGTTATGTACAATTTTCACCAGTTCATAGGTTTTTGTCTTTTGGATATCTCTGCTCCAAAATAATATTTTTCACTAACAAGAACTCTGCCAAAGTTTCCCTTTCTTGAATCAGTGCTTTGCTGACTACTACATGTATGCCAGATTTCTTATCTGTTCCACAATTTTGTATTAGGGTTTTAAGTCCATCAATGCCAAGAATCAGCTTGTTCAGACAGTTATTCTGATAAAAAATAAATATCGTTACTTTTAAATTTCTTTTTAGATGTTTATTTATTCAATTTATCTTAACCTTTAGAGTGCTATATAGTTTTGTAGCACAAGATCTCTCAAGGCAGAATTGTTTGAGAAAATAAATGAAAAATTGCACTTTACTTTTAAATTGCCTGTACTTTAATTAGGCTTAGTATTCTGCCTTTTTGACATTTTATTTCAAAGGACCGCTTAATAGGGGGTTGAAAGGCATGTCGTCTGTTTTTGTCCATCCAGGATGTACATCGGACTTGTATTCATCATTTTCCGGTTCAAAATTACTCATTGGTATTTCCAGTAACACTTTCCAGGCTCCAATAATTTCATATACTTCAAAATTTTAAAAATCATTGTCATCATCGCTATCATCGGCCAGTATTTGCCGAACGAAATCGTCGTCTTAAGCTGAACCATGTTGGGAGTCAGCCATTTTAGATTTTCTATGGGCCCTTACATGAAACACGCATTTGTAAAACTTCCTTCATGAATGCAAGGTTCAACGTCGACAATGTTTGTTCAAGGGCCCAATGTGCCAATCAAATTTAGTTTAACAATCGTTCATGTCAAGTCGAAGTACTAAGATGTGTAAACAGTTTCCTACCGGAAAAAGACCGATAACGAGACAAGCGCTACGAGACCTCTATTGGCGGCGAGACTTATGCCGCGACAAGCACTTTAAGGGTTAACAGTTAAATACAAATTGTATACTGCGCAGAGTACATTTTTATATGCGCGAGTTTAACTAATTTGCGGGATTTCTCGCGCATCACTGCTTTCCAAATGCGCGAATTCGTACAAATTTTGCGTGATTCGAGTACTCGCGCGCCCTGGCAGCATCTCTGCTTTTTATGCCTACAGAAAGTTTGACTTACTACAACACCTTAAAGGACTGCCAGACCATTTTCCCACGCTACCGGTCGACATGGCCATGATCGCGCCCACTTAATATGCATGTACAACGGACTGAATGGAATTCTTCCCCCTTATTAGTTGACTGAAAATCAGATTATCAGTAGGCGTGGACGTCATTTTCGATCGACCAATGAGAGGGCCGTATTCCGTTCAGATCGTTGCACTTCCATATTAAGCGGGCGCTATCATGGCCAAGTCGACCGGTAGTTTGGGAAAATGATCTGTCATTCCTTAAAGGTGTGGTAGTAAGTCAAACTTTGTGTAGGCATAAAAGGTCGAATGTCTGGGCTAAACATCGATACCAAATTTATTACGCTATATCAAGTGTAGCTTGAAATATAAGCGTCAGTGGAAACATTGTAAACATTCTTATTGACGTCGATGTATTGTATATGGCGCGTCTAACCTAATCAGAGTGACTAGGTGACATCACACAGGAATTTCCATCGGAGATCCAGTATTGAAAAATGATGTTGTCTGTGTCAAATGTTACATTGATTCTGAAGGACCTTTCGCTCTTTGAATTATAATTTAAATGTTACTGGTTATAGAACTGCGCAGTATAAATTGAACTAGCGTTTGGGACTATTTTTTACGCGCAACAATTGAAAGGTGCAGCGTCTGAGCTAGAATGAACGAAATTATTTCTTCTTCTTTCTCTCTAAACTATTTCCATTAAAATAAAAACTATGTGATGAACAGAATCTCAAATAGGTAATGATTTAATATTAAATTTATGAAACAGGTTGAATAATTTCCAGCTTTTGGTCGTTTTATAAATTCAGTATTAAATCATTACCCTTAGAGATCCTCTTTATATGTGATCAAAACTGCGCTTTTAGGGGATGAGTGGGAGGCCCGTACACCCCGAAATTTCTAAATTGCAAGACTATTCGGCTCCATACAAACCTAATTTGACATTGAAGTCAGCAACATCTATTTGAAATACCAGGTCAACTTTGAGTCGATTCAATCGAAATTTCAAAACAAAGTCCATATCAATGACGTATCAGAAATAGTTTAAGAAGCTTCGTCATTGTCTTGTTTTCAAATTCTGTCACACGCTTCGACAATTTCAAGATAACTGAGTATGAGGACTTGTAATTAATTCTTTGCACCGTTGTTATTTTTGTTGCTTTATTGCATGACTTGTAAAAAACAATCCTAAGAAAGTACATTCTCAAAGATCCGATGCAGTACAATATCTATAGTTTGTTATAGTGTTTTTTCTATATTCAGACCCTGATTCGTAATCAGGAAAAAGGCTCTGTAAACGTTTCACACAGTCAAAATTTCAAAAGAAATTATACTTTATAGTTATGGTCGAGCGTATCTCTCTTTCTTTCTCTCTCTCTCTCTGTTAGTCCATCTGTCCATCTGTCTGTCTGTCTGTCTGTATGTTTGCTTGTTTATTTGCCTTTTTATTTTGGGGTGGAGTGGATGCCCACACATTATTAATATTAGATGTTTTGTTGTATGAAAAGCATGAAAAAAATTCGCTTAGTATCCGTCTACCTCATCTTACGAATCATTCTGAAAACTTCACATATATCATTACCCTCTGCCCTTCCATCTGTTCCCACTTAAGCGCATTTTCCAGGACCGCCCAGTTGAAATGTTTGTATATAAAATCTCTATACCGGGCGTCCCCATTCAACAACTCGTCAGCAGCCACTGCCGTGCCGAATGCGAAAGCGTGCTTCGTCTGGATGACCTAGGGAAGAAATGCATGAACACGATTATAAACAGAGGATATATAAGTGCTTGTTTCATTTGAAACTTATAAGCCTTTTTAAGAACAAAGATTGAACTTTATGAGTAAATACAAACTTGTAAAGTTCTCACCTTATGTCACCCACTATGAGAAGAGATTAGGCAGAAAATAAAGAGTATGTGTAACAAAGAACAAAAATAACTTATTTAAAAAAGCTGCCAAGGATAACACATCTTTTATATCGCTCCCGAACATAATATTTTAGATCAGGAAATGATATTACACGCATATCTGACACCATGAATATGGAACATGACTGTTCAGTTCTAATGCCGTCTATACACGAAGGGAAGATGACCTCGCTAACGTTAAAAATAGCATATCGGTATTGTGGCATAAGAACTACAAACATCATGTTAGAAATGCACAAGTTGCACACACATGTAACGGAAAAAATCCCAATGTTGTTTAATTATATTCATATAATTAATTTTAAAGTAAGATCCTGCAAATCGATATCATGAAAGCTTTCATGATAATTTACGGTGAAATTCTAAAAGAAATCGGTATGCATGTATATACATGGCGTAAACCTTATATAGGAACCATAATTTATTTGAAGCATTCGGAGTTTAATATTCGATTAATTTCTCTCTTGCAATGTCTTTTACGCCGAGAAAGATCAAGTTAGAAGTAGGTCATTCGAGACAATTCTTTCCCCACAAATTCAATTCAAATGTCGATATATATATATATATATATATATATATATATATATATATATATATATATATATATATATATTGATATATACATTAGTTTTTCTTGCTTAATTTTGTTTTATTGCTTCATTTTGCCATTTCCTCTATAAGTATAATGTTTACAATTTTGGAAGGTTGTTTTTACTTTTCCTTAGAATAGGTCTGTGCAATCGCTTTGATTGCATAGTATACTACATATTTACAATTACTTTATTTGTATTTACACACAGTCTCCTAGAAATGACATAATGCAATCTTCAGTTGACTATCAGCTATTAAGGTAGGGAAGGACCTCCGAAATGTAGGAAAATATTAGATGCAATACTATGGTTTCGGTTTTGTTGTACCACAAATGACATAATTTATTGTTAGACCGAGTGGCTTTCATTCGTGAGTCTGGTTTTTGCTACTTGAAGCCGTGATTTGTGTTTATAAGTTAACTGAGACTGACTTATTGGCAGCGTTCAATAATTAGTTTGGCCAACACTGATTTTTTGGGTGAGGTAGTGTGGTTCCCGAGCATGTTCATCTTATATGTTTGCTCATATAAAAACGGTTAGGTGTCTGAAAGATTAATAGGAAATATTAAATGAAAGGTAACAGGATTTTTCTTTTACCTTCCCAGCGTATGTGATGGAGATTTTATAAATCGTCGATCTATTGACCATTTATGCTCTTAAGACAGCTAAAGGATAACCAAATTAGGTCAGAATCTGGTCTACTAAGACAAATTTAAATATTGTGCAACTTTAAACATCTACGTGGTGCAGAGAGGTTCCATATTAGTAAAATAAGGTCAATAAATATCCTAGCCACCCAACAGGAAGTAGACAAATAAAAGTAGTCGTATATTTGCACTGTAAAGAATTTTGGGTTGCAGAGTGAAAAGCAGTGATAACGTAAGCACTTAGTACAGAGATTTCCTGTTATCTGGACACCAAAAGACTTAACCAACACAAGTTTAAATAGTTGTAAAAGTGGTAAATCAATATGATCTTCTGCTAGTCAATACGGAAAGCTGACGAGAAAACGCATACCTCAATCTGGACTTGTGAGGAGTCCATGTGACCATCTGCTGTCACCCTGTAATAAATTAATAATTGAGACGTTATCAAAAAATGTCTATCTCATGCTTTGAACTCTTTAAAGCTGGATCTTCTCTATTCATTCATTTTGTATAGATTATGAATCTAAATTTCTATGATAAATACCTATTAGTGGTATATTAGAACAATTATTTTCATTCAGTTAATTGATACATTCTACATATATGTACCTTCAGATTGAATAGGGTTATTCTAACATTAGTGTTTGAAGATGGAATATGTTTGTTCCTGGAGGTAAAAATCACTCCCTGTGCGCTTTGCATATCAAATAAGGACTTTCCGCTATGCAGTATTTCTAGAAAACATGATAGATCCAGGCTACAGGTTAGAAAATACTATAACCATCTTCAATACCGTTTGCAAATTTGGACTTTAAAGAACTTGAAGTACCAGTCACATAGGCGGTGATCACTTAATCACGTGGTAGATAGATAGATCACCATTTAAATCTAAAAGGAGTTGATGATATGTCCTACCTAAGGTGCATCGTCTGTTTCCGGTTACTGTTGATGACATTGTCAGTTTCCGCCCGCCAGTTGGTGTTCTCAGGTATTTCCGTCACGGAAGCAGAATCCATCAAAAAATCTATTCCAGGGTCCATACCTTCTGCGTAAATTCGGCTGGTTTTGATTCCTTTTCAAGGATATTGAATTTTTAAATGAAGCGTTTTGATTATGAAACATGTTGGTCGCTGTTAAAACAAAAAGCGAATTTCCAGCCCCCATCTTACCTTTCTTCTGATATTAAAACTTAATACAAAATTTGTAAGGATCATATTCTCGAAACCAAATTATTTTACGAACTTTGACCTTCAAAATCATGTTAACCTTTGTGCATTTAAAGCTACATTTGTGAATTATGGTAATAGTGCAACACATGATTTTTTGGGGACGGCAAATATCAGCATATGTTGGTATAAATTGCGCTGGTAAATGCAAATATATGCTATATCCATATTCACACCGATCTCATCAAAATGCACACCTACCTACCTACCTATTCCATTTGGAATCATTTATATGCAAACACTTTTACCTAGTATTACTGCAACTTCATATTTGCGTGTTCTAAAATGTGACGGATGACATATTTTGTACATTTTCGATGATTTCTAAAATTATCATTTTTCAGGTATTTAGAAATAATTAAAGACATGCCGACTGAAAATCAACTACGTCATAATCGATTACAAAAATATAGGTCTAACTCGAGTAAATTGATACAGTATATCTTTCTTAGGTACAAAAATGCTTGCTTTATATGTGGATTCTTCTGCCTACTGCGCATTTTTTGTTGCTTTTGCTCCCTTTAGATGAAAGGTCTTTTAAAAAAAAAAATAATCTAGATTTGCTGGCTTGACAGCCCAAATTGTATTGTGACTCTTTCTTGTACACCACACATTATATTCCATTATCATACTTTTATTCATGCATACTCTATCAACAGGGAATCACACAGTATTCGTTTCAGATGGAGATGGATCACAGCTGTTAGAAAGGCGTACATTGACCAAAGTTTAACCAAATGTCTCAAAGTGTCCATCACTAACACCGTACAAAACCTCACTGATATTAAAAAAATTGACCTTTGAGAGTTTTTGCACATCTTGTGTCATCACCATATAACAATCCCAACTGTTCTATCAAAATGCAAAAATGTACACCGCAGTGAAGATAAAAAGGGGGAATCCAGTGGTTCCCGCACCCGTCTGGCAGACAAGCTAACATGTAAATTAGTTAAGGTGATTTCAAAAGGACAAATAGATCAATACGGCACATGCAACTGTACAGGTAATATCCATAACTTATTTGAGAGCTGGTCAAACAATGTGTAGAGTACGTGCTCCTACAGTCCCAAAGATCTTTTCCCGACTTAAAACCTGTTCTACGTTCACAAGTGTGTTAAACCTAATCGATAGCAGAATATCATCTGAATACAGTGTATGTTTTTCAACCTGGGGAAAGCGTGCATTGTTTTCAAAACCTCCACGTATCTGAGTGTCATCAATACTAGTTTTAGTCCACAACATAGGAGTTTCCCAAAAGCTAAACAAAGCAGAACTGGAATATTTGGATGGATATTGTTAGTAAGACAATCGTTTTACATATTGATGAATTGGAAAGTACCCGCTCGTGAGTTTAAAATTAGTTTTGGAAGGGAATGCAGCTTTCACAATATATCATGCTACTTACCTCTGTTAGGTGTAATAATGTCCGCTGATAATTCAATCCAATACCCTTGCCATACGGTGGGTTGCTCAGCAACATGCGCATAGTCTTTCGATCCATCTAAAAATATCAAACTTTATGTCAGTGAAATCTGTCAAGAAAGAGGCACGTATCAGCAGGAAGAGATCAACATAGTTGCAGCTAACAGCTTTATATGTAAGATAATTTTCATACAAAGTAATTTAGCGTAGTTGACGAATGAGCTCATTTTTAGCATATTATTATGCTCAAGACCAACCAAAGTGTAGACGCATTTTGAGAATGTGGTATAACAAAAACATTTTTGAACATTTATAGTAATTTCTCATGAAAACCCCTCTGTGTCTGTGATGATTGAAACAATAAATTATATCTCATGATCTTAAAAGAGGAAGGGAAGTGAGAAATAATGGTTGGCATTATAGGTAATTGATTTAGTTATATAGTTTTCACCCTTTGGTTTTTCTTCGACTATAAAGAAAAATTGGAAATAGGACATTTAGGCTTAAATATAGACAAATTCTTGCGGAAAACTTTTGATAACCAACTGCTGACCTGATTGGAACGACAGTACCCAATGGTCATACGATTTACACGTGTAAGTTTCAAACTGTGAGAGGTGTAGAAACTAAATGCCCCATTGACTTTCAGAATTACTGTTCTTCTTTTCAACCTTAATAAAGTGGAGACCCTGGATCTAATTTTAACCGAGAGAACGGATGTGAAATTTGACCACCCTCCATAGAGAGGAGAACTGAAGAATTCATGACTACCTGGTGTATCGCGATGTTTAGCCTGCAGAAAGTGTCTGCGTGCATTTAGGTGTGCCTTACTATCAACAGAGAATGCATACATACATTTAATGGGGAAACGAATCTTAAGAATGAAAATATTGAATAAATCCTTTATGAAATTTGCAGCTCAACATTGTGGTACCGAAGAACATCAAACGTGACCATTAATACCATTCACACAAACTTATATTTTGTACTTTGACGCCTAAGAGCTTCCATACATCTTACCTATGAGTTTACCATCGAACGCAATAACATATGATATTGTCTAGTTAATATAACTTCCTTATGTTCACAGAATATATTGCTTAAATTCAAACTTTTGGAAAAGAGATAAATTAATACCTTTCCAAGTGGGATTCTACGCTATGTAGGTCAAATCGAAATTTGACGAGTTCTAGTTTCTGATGTATTTTTCTCACGATAAAAAACATTGCAGCAAACGAAATTACCCTTGCGCAGGCCGGTAATTTCAACTTGCGCTGGTAATAAATGTAGTTTCGACAGCACGTAACGTGGTGGTAAGAAGCGAAAATAACGTAATACACCGAATTCTCAATTGCATCAATGCCTAAAGGAAAAATTGATTTTTTGAAGAGGAAGATACATATTTTTGACTTCATAAAATAATTATAAATCACAGCTTACCGTCAAAGTCATATTCTACAGTCAAAAAGGCTCTGCTGAACATTTTTCCTTGAGCGTTCTGTAACAGTTTCACAAAAACAACGACACTATATCTGGTGTTCTGTTTAAGCGTCACCCATTGGGATGGGCCCATCCAGTTCTCGGTCCTAAAGAGAAGGTATACAGTTTTGTTTTCTTCTTATTTCTAAGAGTCGAAATACCTTACATTTAAATGCGTCATATTTAAGTGAAGATAAATTTCTTATCTTCCATTCGCGCTTACGTGCCAAACACATGCAATATAGTACTCTTTCTCATAAAGAACGATATTGTGATGCAGGAGGATTCAGATATTTTTTTGGTATTGTGTCTTCTGTGGCATCATTATGCCAGTCATTAGTTCCATGCATTTACTAGGAAGGAGAGCATGTTAAAGACGGGTTAAAACTTATGTAAGATGGATTTTTTAATTAGTATAGGAAACCTAACTCCTGGGCCAATTGGTAAATGTTTGACCCATTTTTTCACTTTTTGTCCATTTTAAGCAGACCCCCCCCCCCCCAGCACTATTATAAAGGACTTTTTATACAATCTGAGCCACCTAGGCCACTGATCTTCAACAGTTTATTAAAAAAAAAACATGAGCTACTTGCCTTCAAAATGTTATGAATAATATACCGTGGCAACCAAGGCCACTGGCCTTCACATTTTTATGAGAATTGAATATACTTCTGCTTAGATAAATAACTTTATTAGTAATATTTACAGAGAAGCAGTTTCCATGACATAAAGCCTCAGTCCAGTCCACCGTACTATATTAAATACATGTATTTACTATCCGATAAATAAAACCTACCTATGACAGATGTCTTGTAAACAATTCAGGGTCTAATCGACTTCGATAGATAAAGTCATCTATATTCTAAGAGTCATACCAATAAATACTAACAAGTATCTAGGTATCAAACAGCTAAGCTGCCTTCACTGCTTAAAGCCTCAGTCCTGCGATTAGTCAAGTACTATCGTCGACAAATTTAGAGATTTTAATGTTTTACACTATACAAATATCTACAATAACACCAGGTATACGGAATTGTGTAAATAAACATTATCTCTAGACAAGTACAAAACCCATCAATACGCTACATGCATAATACAGTATATATTGAAACATACGCCCGGCGCTGTCATTTTAGTGTATAGCATTTATGGTTGGTTTTTGTTGTTATAACAACTAATTTGAAGGGCCATACCACTTATATAATTAAATGGCTTAGACTAAAAAAGAACAGTATTTAAGGGATATATATATATAGTACGACCTTAAAAGTCCGGTTGGCCTATGAAATATTCCCGTCCTCTAAACATATATAGTTCGCATAGCGTCTCGTAAACAAGCCAAGTCGTTGGTGCGACAGTTTTGCATACACCGATCAATAACAAGAAAATCAGAGAAAACAACCAAACAAAAATTACCTGTGATTGTGGAAAAGCTATAAAATGATGCTCAATGTACTATCATAAAACGTAGATTCCGCACTGATTATATCACAGGAAAAACCCTAAAAAAGACTATGTTCTTTTTCACAGAGCTTTTGATTGAAATAAACTAGTACGATGCAAATGGCATATACTTTGCTTGATACAAAAAAACACAAAAGTTTTAACGAAGGAAATTACAGCCTCCTCTAATTCGTCTTCCAACGAAAGAAGAATAATAAAAGAATTGTGAATGAAAATAAAAAGTGGCCGCTAGAAAGCTACAACACTCGTTTAAAAATAGAGAGAAAAAACTGAAGAATTGTTTGATATACTATATACAAAATTTGATCATCAAACAAGTATAAATGCACATTGGTCTGTTAATAAGATAAATTATTTCACTTTTTATGTTGATACATTAAGCCAATGAGTAACTAAGACCATGTAAGGCTGCTGAAATTATATTCACTAATAAAGATAAAAATAATTGCAATTCCACCAATATGTGTCATATTTGTGAAAAATGCTTTGTCTTTGACGAAGAGAACTACAAAGAAAGAAATCATGATCACTTAGCTGGAAAATATTAATTCCGGCACATCGTCAGTGTAATTTAAATTAGAAATATCCAAAATATAATCCTCTATTTATTTATAATTTGTCTGAATATGATTCCTTATTAAAAAAGCGAGCCAGCTCAGGAAGTGTCAATAATACCAAATAATGATAAACAAATGTATCGTTTAGTAAGGATTTTATAGTCGATAGATTCAAGAAAGAAGGCGAAAGAGACGTTTTTGTAAACAGAACAATAAGATGTTTAGATAGTTATACGTTTATTGGTCACGTACAAAGCAACTTGCTAAAAATCTCAAAGTAGATAAATTCACAGAAACAATACAAAAAATGTAGCTGATCAGTAGGGCAGAGCGTAGACGGCGTGAGTACTCTCGTGGCAAAAACCGTTACATGGAAACCAATATTTTAAATATAATGATATTTATCCATACGATTATAAAAAGAAAGATTTAATGAAGCTGAACTACCATCAATCAAGAAATTTAATTAAAAACTCACAGGATCAGGAATTAGCATAGCGGATTATCAGTATGTAAAAGATTTTATGAAACATTTGAAATTATATTATCTTGGCGATCTTCACGACTACTATGTAAAGAGAGACACTATAGTTTTAAAGAATTTAGATTTGTGAATAAATAATTATAAACTAGAACCAGCACATTATTATAGTACACCCATACTAGCTCACGATGATACTTTGAAAACAAATATCGTATATTTAGAATTGAAGACTGGTTATGATATGTTTTTAATGATTGAATCTGGAACCAGAGGAACAATAAATATGATACAAAATAGATATGCTAAGCAAATCATGAGTGTTATGACGTAAGCGAATTGAACATGTCTCAAAGCTGATGAATAGTCCTAGCAAGGTAGTCCTGCAAAGCATTCTTAGAGCGCAGTCCTGGCGTCCCGTGCCGTCCAGTCGAAATACTGGAGAATACGATATATCAAGGCCAAGGTCATATATGATGTACCTAAAGTCCAACATTTTGTATTGCTAGGCTATGTGCCAACCAATGCCTGTTAGAAACTTTGTCTTGGAGTAATGCAAATGCCTTTGGACAAAGTATTAGTTTCCTGGTATACAATAAATAGTAATTCTAGTCATTTATCTAATTTATCATCAAAAATACCATTTATGTTCTAAGTCTTCTTGTACATAAAGGTTTGGGAGGTAATTAAAAAAAGTTTTTATGCTCTGTTTCCGTCAAATCTAGTGCAAACGTTGTCTTTCCGCAATTAGTAACAACATATATAATCATATTATGAGGTTCTTGTAGGTACATTTATTAACTGTATACTAGGACCTTAGATTATAAGACGTTGACGCCTGTGGAAAAGAATAGATTGTAATTGGTTGTACTGAATGCTTACTTGTACATCAAAAACAAAACAAATATGCATCTATGTTTTATTTTTTGTTTATCTGTTGGTGTATTCTTTGTTGAACATTTGCTAATTTATGTCCTGTGCTTTGCAATGTTAAAATAATGTGTGCTTATAAAATCTAGTCATAAACAATGTTGATAAGCATAAACATTACTCTTATATTACTAATATATGTGTCCTTTTGTTGTTCATCACAGAACATTTTTTGTTGGGTCTGGTAATTGCTCATCTAATTTATACCATTGTGAAAAAAACATGTTAGGTAATCTTTCCACAGTAATCATCATAATTTTTTCAATTGCGGAATTGTAATACCTCTCAGGATCAGTTTCACTGTCCTTTTTTGCAAAATGTTTTTTGTTTTCCTGTTTGCGAAGAGTTATATATTTTCCATGTGTTGTCTTCCTATTTAGTTAGTAAACGTTTTATAATTTATTATGGAACTTTTGCAAAGCAGTCCTGAAGTACGCTCTGTTTTTAAAGAAATGTATAGCTAATATAAACACTAGAACCAATCGCAACGGCAATACAAACATACTCATATTTATCTGTTTGTCAGCAGGTTTTGCATCAGCTCTATTACCATCAAATAAACTGAACAGAAAATTACTTTCTGTGAATGCGAAAGCATTAGCAATTACTCCCCCGACTATTGCTGTTGCTCCTGCCATTTAATGATAGTAAAGTTGATACTGTCTCATATTTCTAAACTTCGATCTAAATGATCAGGAATATTATCTCCAACACCTCTAACTGAAAAATAACATATTGCTTCTTAGAAAATAATATGTTTTTGATTCTTTTATTATAACTTGTTTGCCCATAGCTACTACGAAAGCAAGATTTAAATTATCTGCCAGAAATCCAAAATAAAATTCAAACTTATGTGAGGCTTTGATGTTTAAGTTTTGAAAAATGATATATAAACCGGTTGTATATGTTCTAATAACATAATAATCTTCAATTACAAAAGTATTTGTATAGGCTCTTCTTCTATAAGATGTTACTTGTAATCAGCAAAATATGATGGATTATGTCAAAATCCATCAATACAACTTGTGTTTCTGGTGAAATGTCAGTACTAAATAAATTCACTCAAAGTACATTCATTTGTGATCCCCTATATTATTTGTCATATATATATACTTTGCCTTCTGTTACAGGAAGAGAAGTAACTCCTAGTGTATAACGAAAACCAAAAAGTTCACTTGTCCCAGGTATTTCAGCATTAAATTTAATATCTAGATTTAATTTAGTTAATGTTGTCTGTGCGTTTTGTTTTGTCTAAAGATGTTCCAAGTAAGCCAATTACTTCATTCATTGCTAAAGATGAGTATCTGCATAAATCTTCTGTTTTTGTTATTATCTTTTCTATATAATTAATACGGTCTTCTTTAATTTTGTCTGTTTTTTATTGTTATCTTTTGTCCTGTATCATTATTAATTTTGTTTTTATCTATTATTTTAGTTATTTCTGTCATACTCTGATTAATATCTTTTCATTTCTTATCAGCTTCCTCTCCTCATGTTTTAATATCTTTCACATTATTATGCCCCATAGCTTACATATTTCCAATACGTCTCTGCACAAACTGTTTAGTAGATGCATTAGTTAATTTGGCCGGTCCACCTAAATTTATAATACGGTTGTGACTCATGTTTAGTTCACTGGTTATTAAAGTATCAAGTTCTTTTACCTTATCATATTTCCCTGAGAATTTATTATAATATTCTATTTCATGAGGTCCTCTAGGTAAATTGACTCCAGTTTCTTTATTCATACTTACTTCAAAAGAATGACTTTTATTATTTACCATTAATATAATATAAAATGTTAAACCATCTGCATGTTGGATGTATAAGTTTCTAAAAATGTAATATAATCCTGACTTATTTGTTTTAATAACATAATAGTATTTGGGGATATCTATAAGGTATAAAGTGTTTCCAGCAAAAGGTGATGGAGCATAGTTAAATCCATAATTAGTAGCTACTGTTTTTGTTGTTGTGGAACCAGAGAATATATCCGAAAAAAACTGTTTAATTTTGTTATTTTCCTTCACATCTAAAATAAACATATGGTTCTTTTCTTGCATTAACCAAAATATCACCTTTTGTGTACAACCACAATCAGAAAGTAACATACTTCCAGGTAGTTCATCATCAAATTTATGTAACCTTGTATTATAATCATTCAACGTTTTATTTATATCTTTAATTGAAACAGTCTTTAGTCTCATATATATGTTTAATTTAATGATTTTGCTAACTCTGGTTTAGCTGTATCAATTCTTTCACTTAATGCTTAAGTATTATCGACGTCTTTGTTAATTACAAAAATAATTTCATCTGTTTGTTTTTCAATTTCATCGATTTCTCTTTTAATTTTATTTAAATTTGATCTATTTCATGTTTGATTGCGTCAGTTTTTGTTGTTATCTTTTTGTTCTATATCATCAAAAAATCCCTTATTAATCTTTCCCTTTTTTTATCTAATTCGTTAATCATTCATAACCGATATTATTATTATCTGTATATAATTTAATATCTCTTAGAACTGTTTCTATTCAGGCAGATAGTTCATTTTTTGAGAGTCACTAATACTGATATTTCAGCATTTATCTTTTGTTCAAATGGGTGGCAAGTCCTTTAGTACGTTTTCTATAGGTTTTATGTCTGATTCTGCTCTAACAGTTTGTACTGCTTGTAAAACAATTGATAGAGTAATTATTCTCTTGAAAAATAAATCTTGAGCATCTGAAATCTTTTTCTTGTGATCATCTATATGTTTGTGTAGTTCTGAGAGTTTAGTAGAATTTTCTTTGATACTCTGATCTACTGATGATGATTTATTATTAACTTCTTCTATCCATTTTTACATCTTTCAAAATATTAACCTCCAAAGTCTTACATATTTGAGCGTCAACACGTTTTTGTACAAAACCTTTAATAGCTGCATCCGATTATTCTATAGGATCTGCTAAATTTATAATACAGTTGTTGTTCAAGTTTAAGTCATTGTTTAGTGTTTGACTCAGTTCTTCATCTTTTTTATTTTCTCTATGGATTCAAAACTAAAACCACTAGGGCATTTTAAAGATATTTCTGTCATTTATTTGACGCAAATAGCAAATTAATTTTCGTGAGACATTCTGAAGATATATATATAATTGTCATACCAATAAAATCTATTACTGTTGAATCTTCATCTTTAATTTTTATATGTAATTTGTTCATAGTACCTCTTTTAAATTGTTTATATGGACTATTAACATCGTATGAGATGAGATACAGTTTTAACAAGTAAGTACTCTAATAGAGTAGAGATGGAGCCGTTACCATATTTGTTATTATATGTATCTCATAATGAGATATTCAAATATTCCAGTGGGGTAAATATGATATCGCCAAAGTGGCGATACCTCTTTTATCGCCACATGGCGATATCACTTTTAGGACTTCTTTCTTTTTCGTTTTCAGAAATATATCTGCCCTTATGTATGTTATTCAAACCCATATTTCCATACTTAGACCTATTTCATTGTTCTTCTTCTTCTGCCCCTTCTCTCTCTCTCTCCCTCTTTCTCTCTCTCTCTCCCTCCATCCCTCCCTCTCTCTCTCATAGAGGTATTTTGGTGCAGCGTCTGTTACCAAACTAGACTGCAAGCTTGCCAAGGCCACACAAAAATTCGCGTTTGAATCCAGAAATAAACAACATAAAGAACCAAAATCCATACAAGTAAACTCACAATCATTTATAAATGTTACACTACGAAGTATGTCGGATACGATCGCTCTGTGATGTTGCGACAGTACTCTCACCACAACAATGTTCAATAATTCAGTCCGCACAAGAAATGTGTTAACAGAAATAAAAAATCTTTTCATTTTCGTATGAAAACAGCCATGAATGTCACAAAATACACAATTTGAAGCATTATATGTACAAGCTAAATTTGACAAAATGTCTCTGTCTTAAAATTATTGTAAAATTTCGGAACTTTTTTTTATCAATGTAGTAATGCAGCCATTAATAGCATTAGCAAAGAATGGAGAAGAAAATCCATAAAATCGACGATTTTGCCTTTAAAAAATAAATAATTAAAGGAATATCTACATTTTTTTCAGTAGATGTAAGAACATATTTCACTCGTGAAGTGGAAACATTTTGTATTGTCACTCGTGGTTTCGTCATTACAATGTTTCCACTTCACTATGGACATATTTCCTTATATCTACTCAAAAAACGTAGATATGCTCTATGTATTTTTAAGTTAATCAAGGAAAATATGTAAGTTTTAGGCTTCAAATATCCACAAACTGCATCTGATTCTGTAAATGTATTGATTGATCTCACACTATTTAATTCTAGTAATTTAGAGTTGCAGCTTGTCATTATGCACCGTGTAATTATTATTCGGAGTTATTCAAACTTTATGTTCCTGGTAATTTTAATATCTTTGATTTAGTCATCGTCATTTCTTCTTTGACTTTTTTCATGTACATTTCAAGATTATATAAACCATCAGGTATTGATATGGTCTTGGTTTCTTATCGGTTATATAGAAGAATTTATTATTTTTTAAAATATATTTTTAATCATTTGAAATATTGTAATTCCCAACTACAAAATCTATTTTTTTGGGTAATGAAATGTATAATTTACTATCTCTGTTATCAATGGAATTTGAAAAATATATTTCTTTCTCAGACTACCCTTCCGCACTAATGTAAATTGGCTTTAGCATTTAAATAACTGGAAAAGTCTTGCATGACTATTTGCCGCTTCTTCCCGTGCAAGTTGTATATCATATTCAATTCATAGAGACTTATTTTGTTATCCCTTATTCCACTACTCATCATTTCATCAATAGTATTTCACTTGTCTTTCAAAGTTTTTGCAACAAACCATAGTAATATTGCACAACACACTGTAAAAGCTAGAGGAATACTGACTTCTATGGTACAGGTCGCCACAACGTCTAAACTAGCAGCTGCAATATCCATTCCACCGGAAACACTTGCCATACTAACTGCTATAAAGTTCAAAACGTATATGCTGTTTTATATACTTTTTTCTTACACCCCTATAATGTTCTGTCTCTTTAGTTAAAAATCATTCTTGATTTCATTAATTTTCATCAGCCTAAAATGAATTCCATGATCGTTAGGTAATTCCATGTAACTATTTCATTATTTTGCTAGAAAGTATATTTTTTGCTATTAGATAGTCAATAGTTAACTGACTAAAGGAAATTGAAATAACAAATTTTAGTCCTTCATCTATACCCTTGTTAGATGGGGAATCTATTTTAAAATTTAATATCCTCTTCAAAAGCATATTGCAACTTACTGTAAGAGTTGAATTTAATGCTGCATGGTAAATAGTGTTAATTATGATCTACGTTTCACTTGGCAGTTTGTTCGCTTCGCTTGTCATTTATGAATATAAATTTTATTAAATATAGTTATGCTTGCATAACTCTAGTACACCATTTCTGGAAATGGATTTACTTTATTTGAATCATTGGAGGATATGTTATAGGTTCCAGAAGCAGTCCTAGCGAAGCGCAGTCCTGGAGTCCCGCCCCGTCCCCGTTACTGATTCTCTTTTAGGTGTTGTTTATTTTTTTAATATATGACACACACTCCTATAGCAACAAGTACGCTAGTTATCAAGTAATAAATGCTGTGGCCTACCTAACAACACGTAAGTCATGCCTGGAAGACTCTTTGCTCTTAGTAGCCATAATATATTTATTATTTCTGCTTTTAATTTTTTAAATTGCTATGAACATTTTCCAAGTTGTTTATTTACCAAGTTCAAATTTACGAAGATCTTTTATCTTTTGTGATATTACCTTCTTTGGTGATTTAGGAACCTTTAATAGTTCTTTAGTTTTACTTTCCAGAACTTGCTTGTCTCGATCTATCTTGCATTTATTTTGCAACGAAATTAATATTTGTCTAAACAGTTATTCAAGTTACCTTAAAGTTATATTCAAGTTACCCTTCAAGTTTGGTTAAAGTTAGCTTTAGTTTTTAAAAATGCACCTTCAGTTAACCTTTCAGTTACCTTAAAATTATTTTGAAGTTACCTTCAAGCTATTTTCAAGTTACCTGGAAGTTTTTGTCAAGTTACAAATATTTTAAATTGTATTTATAGTTACTGACTTTCTACCGTAAATACGTCCTGCTTTGCTAGAACTTGATACTTGTTCTCTTTGCTCACGCATTCCTTTTTAAAATTAATGTGCTTAAAAGCTATCAAGCTAGGGCATAATGCTAAAATTGGTGATCCAAACCTAGAAGATAAAACCCATTAAATTATCTAATTCCGTTTGCTGTCAAGTAGTCTTTTTTCAACCCTTTCGATATTTTGTGTAAGTTATTAGTTGGAATAAATTTATTCATCAAAAATGTTATTCGTAGTATAATTGCATCGGACAAAATCTTTGACATTTTAGATGATCAGCATTTTAAAAAAATTAATATGCTTTCTTGATTTGTTTTGAGTCCATTTTATCCAACTCTTTATCGTTTAAGTGTTTACCATTTATTTCCTTATATGGTCCATATATTCTACTACTTTTAACTCCTGTTTGTATGCTTCTGTTATTTCGTCTTCATAAATAGTGCTAGCAGATCAGCTAATATTTTGTTTAGTTTTTTACAGAACCTAATTATTTTTCAAGTTGATTTTGATCCATTTAAATAGTGCAAAAATAGCGGAAGGTGGTTGTGATTACTTGGTTGACGAGCCTCATCTTGAACCTCGTCCAATGCCAACTCTTCGTCCTTTGCCACCAGTTGGAAAACACAAACCCCCTACATCAACAGTTCAAGAAGTATTTTGTGATCTATACAAAGAAGACATCATACATAATTTAAGTTAAAGGAAGAAGAGAATATGTTAAATGAACGCCAATTTAAAATTATAAAATAAAACATTGTATTACTTAGAAGAAACGGGTAATCCCGATGTTCAAATTAGAAAGGTTGGTAGCCCCGCCCCCTCTCAAAATGTTATCATTTCACACCATTGCTAGCAAACCAGATGGAAGTAAGTTTTTGCAGGATATAGGTTGGACAGGAACAGGAAACACATGGAATAAGGCAGAAATTATTCAAATTGAAATTGATACATTTAAAGATAGTGTTGCTGAAACAAATTTGTGGAATCTTCAAATCATATAGGAGGTATATATGAGAAATTAAATAAAGCATATATTGATGCTACGAATCAGATTAAAAAAACTAAAAAATGACCTAGCAAATATATGACTTGAGAAGCAAATTTTCGTCGATTGTTAACTGATCAAGAAGAAAGAAAATTAAGACTTATGTTGAAGTTGTAAATGAAAAAAATATTATCAATGAAAACAGACCTTGACTCGCTTGACAACAATATAAAGACAATTTAAAAAAAGATATTGCTAAAGAACCAGATCCATCCAAGAAAGCTAAATTAAATGATTTATTATAATGTTATAAAAACAAAAGAGCTCAAATAGTTGGTCATTTACCAGAAATAGAAAATAACTTTAGTGAACATATTCATAAAACTGAGTCAAAATTTAAAGAAAAGTTACAATTGGGTGAAAGGTTAAAACGGTTGTTCAAAGAAAAAGGTGCATCAATTGTTACTGTGTCCACAGATATTGGTATTATAGCTTCAACTCTTGGCTTAGACATATCAAATGTTGTCATAGGATTAACAAGCTGTGGCGACGGTAGTAACAGTGGTGACAGCAATAGTAGTAGAGGCAGTCCTGATTCATTCATTGATAAATTCACAAAAGACGTGACGAATTTTGCTGAGCATTTGTCTAACTTAACTAAACAAGTAGCAGCAACATTGCTAGGTATCACTGATAATATAATAAGCATGTACATTCATTCACCATGTACACTCATACACATTGTACATTCATTCACCATGTACACTCATACGCCATGTACGTTCATTCAGCATGTACACTCATACACCATGTACACTCAAAAAAGGTGGATACACAATTTGAACGTCAGAGTATTTGATGTGTCATGATGATCTAGCACACTCAGAATCTTGCTAATATTGCATTGTTTGCTACTTGTTGGGCTGTAGCAGTTTCGTACATATTCGATTGATCGTATAGTTTCTATAAACTAGTCATGTACATCTTCGTAAGTATCTTTTGTTATAAATACAGATCACTTTCGGTTTTTCTTTTAAGGTTTTATTGACATAACGTTAAATGACATATACATGAAATACACTGTATATTGGGACAGTATTTTAACCATTTTTAATAACACAAATGTTTGCAGTTCTCAACAATTATTTTGTGTCACTATAAGATGAAAGAAAAGAAGTTAAGAGAAGAGGTAGAATAGAATAGAAAGGAAGTATTGTTAACATATATATATATGTGTGTGTGTGTCTGTGTGCGTGTGTGTGAAGAATATTGGCATTTCTACAAAACAAATATCAGAGAATGCATATATAGGCATACTCATTCACAACAATCGCCACCAAAGTAGTAAAGGATAATTGGTGTGTATATATAAATACATATACATACAAGCTTTCTTGACGCAGAACAGGCCTTAACACTGCCTTGAAAATTACATGTTCACGAGTAGCGTTTTATTTTTCCCGCATAAGGATTTTTAGAAACATTGGTAAAATATGTCCTTTTGATACCCTAATGTTCCTTGATCTAAAATACGTAAACACCTCATAATATAGCAAAATCTGTTATGCAAGTTTATTAAGTATATTGTTCCATATAGGAAGTTACCTAACAATAATGTATCAGATTCCATTTTTCTGACAGGTCCACTACATTCGAAAACATGTGTTTGCTTGCCAATGTAAAACGTCAGGCAACCGACTTTGGGAAATGCAAAGGCCTGCATAGAGAGTAAATCAGATTCTCTACTGACTCTATTAACTGTTTTTTACAATAAACATTTATTGTCTAAAATTTTCCAATTACAGTTTATATAAGTAATATATTTTTCTACATTAAAATTAAAAGCAACAGTCTTTTTGAACAGATTCAAAATTGGCCCGTCTCTGATAAATCTACATTTATAAATATATTGTTTTGCATACAGAATTATCACATTAATTGATCATCAGTCTGAGTTTTGTCTTTAATTGTAAAGCTAATATTTATGTTTATGCATTTCGAATTATTTGTGTTACTACACGTACTTTTTATCCATTTTAAAACATCACTCGATAAAAAACTTAGTTATGTGACAATCCCCAAAACTGTGAAATATTGTCTCTGCATGTAGCATACAAACAGAAAAGAGCTTATTTGAAATAATTCTAATTCTTTTGAGAAATGCATTCATAGGCAAAATTCTATGTAATATTTTAAGCTTCAACCATGTAAGATTTGGATATTTTGAAGTTGATATGGTAGCAAGAAACGTTCCTGCAGGTCATTATGTTCTAAATTGTCAAATTCCACTTTCGAAGTTTCTTCTAGAAGTTGGTACTTCATTGTTTCGAATCAAATTTTCATACTGGAATACACATCAATATTTACGAAAGATTGCTGTCACAAGCATAATTGATACTAAATTTATTTTATATCACTTCAAGTAAGCTTTGAAAATCTATGATATTAATGTTAGTAGAAACTTTTTTGTTAAAACTATCTAAACTTATCCAGGAACCATCCTCATTAATAAAATCATTCACAAATCAAATGCCTTTCTTAAACCATGTTTTGTAATACATACTTTCTACATCTATTGTAATATAAGGATTAAACCATATTAAGCTGTGACCATTTTGAATGATCTAGTTAGTTCTAAATATGCTTCAAAAACGTCTATACAAAAAGGATTGAGATCCTTTCTACCGAAATTAAGAAAATCTACGTCAAATAAAAAGAAATTATTAATATTTGATACTGAAACCTGTAACAAACTTTTCCATTTAGATTCAACAGACAATATTCTTTTAGGCGATGTAAGTCTCAAAGTATTCATAAAATTAAATATATTAATCACATGTAATCCTCCCTCGTGATAATCCTTTGCGGCAATATTTCTTTTGATTTTGTCTTTGAACCCATGCCATATAAACTTGTAAAAGAGTGTATTTAGTTCACTAAGAACCTGCTTAGATGGATATGGTAATGACAATAAAAGATGATTGATTTTAGAGATAGCTAAACTTACTATCACAGTTATCCTCCCAAATGCTGTTAAAAGCCTTTTATTCCACCGAATTAGCAGGTTCTTAATTTCCCGAAGTTTAGATGGATACTTAAGAGTTGTTATGTTTTCCAGGTTAGTTGACACACTAAACAACAACCTTAATATAACCTCAATTAACTTTATATTCTGGACATCTTTTTGTTGTTGCTACTTGTTCTATTTTCGTTCCAAACTACCTTTGTTGTTTTAATATTTATATTAAAACCAGAAAAGTATGAATATTGACATAACATATGTAGAGCGGACATCAGAGAATTCTCTGAACCATCAATAGCAAGTGATGTATCATCAGCATACTGAGAAAGAAAAAATATATATTACCTCTGTTTATTCCCCTAACATTGCTTTGTTTTTCTTATCATATGGGTTAAAATGTCTGTAAACAGGATGGAACTATATATGTGGAGAGTGACTTTCCTGTCTGCACCCTTTCTCGATACTAAACCAATTAGAGACTTGACCATTATGTGTTAATAAGTACTCCTTTCTGTGGATAGTCGGTCAGGATATGATACAGATTTTGAAGTATGCGAGTCAGACGTAGAACCAGAATTCTATTTTAGATATCAAAGTTTTGATCAAGTTAAAGATTTCAAAACTTAAAAACATATTTACGAATATAAAACTACCAATAATTCTAAATTTCATTCAGTTCGACTTGACAGTCTCTGGTATATTTTATTCTAAATTTTAGTCAATTCTCGATCTCAGTTGTGCAAGCTTTAAAAACAAATTAAAGCAATAGAACAGAACGTAACCCTTTCCAATTTGCATGAAGCCGTATCTTGGTGTTTTGACTTCGTAAGACTCTGCATTAGTATGACTCTGCGTTACGATAAAATATTTACGTTGAGACACAGTACACAAAAGCGATATTGACGGGTTAATGTTTGCTAAGGTAAAAGAAATAGAGAGAACAAAGTATATACATATGGTTTAATTGTAACGCTATGTTTTCTTTTTGACGTTGAGCCGTGAAATCGCATAATGATATCGTTGTTTAACCGCATTTATCGCTGTTTGCGAATCTGATTGACAATTAGAACTGATTTCTTCTTTGTTTCCATAATTTAAATATATGCCTGCCTACCTGCCGGAGGATTTGATTGCATGCTGTCCGCTGTGTTTGTCTGAGGCCAGTTCACATTGATGATTGTAACAATCCCAGTTGCTTAGGCTCTCGAAATCCGGGTTCTGCAGCAAGTTGGGCGCAGCAGCGGCTACAACTGCTAGACTAAAGGTGAGGACAATGCGAAAAGCCATCCTCTTGGCTGTCATGTCACCGCTAAAATACAGGTCTTCACCGGGCAGTCATTTTATATGCTGATGCTTATCTGACCTTACGTGTGCCCACATTATCGTTGGTCATTGTCAGTCCAAAGATAGATCGTTTCAAATGTGTTAACGGTACTAAAATCTTATTGTAATGTCACGCTTAATAAAAAAAATATTGCAAGAATAAAGTTGAACTTATTATTTCTCTTTATTCTTTTGTTTCGGAACACACTTGGATAAAGAAGAGAGAAAGGAGAATGAAGACGAAAATTCTGACGACAAATAAGACGCCAATGATAATAAGTGCGGACAATACTGAAACCAATTATTAACTGTCACGTTGCCGCAAATGCACAGGTCTTCACCAGCGAGTCATTTCACAGGCTGACACTTTTCTGACCTGACGTGTCTACCTTATCGGCGGTCATTGATAATCCAAATATAGATCGTTGCAAATGTGGTAAAAGTACTAATAATCTCTTGTAATGTTACGCTTAACAAATACAATATTTCAAGAATCAAGTTAAGTTTTTCGTTTAGCTTTATTCTTTTATTTAGTAACACACTTGAAAAGAAGGAGGGCAAGCAAGATGAAGACGATGACACTGACGACAAATACAACGCCTATAATAGTAAGTGCGGACAATACGAATATTAATCCTAGGCTGTTATGTCACAGCTAAAGGACATTTCTTAACCAGTGAGTCATTTTATAGACTGATGTTTTTTATTACCTTACGTGTCCACTTTACTGTTGGTCATTGACAATCGAAAGATGGATCGTTTCAAATATGGTACAAGTACTAATAAAAGTTTGTTTTGTTAGGCTTAAAAATAAAACAATTTATTGCACCAATGAAGTTAAACTTCATATTGATCTTAATTCTTTCCTTTAGGAACACACTTGATAAAAACAGAAGGACATGGAAGATGAAGACGATAATACTGACCACAAATTAGAAGCCTAAAATAATAATAATAATAATAATAATAATAATAATAATTATTATTATTATTATTATTGTTGTTGTTTTTGTTGTTGTTGTTATTGTTATTGTTACTGTTATTATCATTTTACTTTTGAGATGTTACAGTTAATGTTTCGTTAGTGAAATCTTATTATTTTGGTCCTTTTTACCAATATATAGAGGTGAGCTTTTGCTGACAAGAAAGGTCACGGCGTTTCCTCATGAATATGTGTGTAAAATTTGATATTTTCACGAAAGAAACCCGGTCACGCTCACAAAGTTTCATGAGCTCGACATCGCAATATTTTATCAAACAGCTGCTGCAGGCAGGACACCACACTCATATACTTTGACTAAGTGGGTGGGGAATCAAGCCGAGTCAGTTGAGCCCAGCCCAGGCAAGTGTGTCCATATTAACACAGCAGACCATCACCCTCCGGATTCTATAGAAATACGGAATGAGATAAGGAAACTGAATGACAGGTTGAACGAGTAAGAGTAAGGCTCTACGCAGCAAAATCGACGAACTTACTGGTACATGAAATAAGTTGGAAACACAGCGTCAGCAAAGTGAGGAGAAATTAGACCATCAGGAAGCACAGTCAAGACACAAACATTTGTGTTTTACAGTTTGCCTGACAAGCGCAATAAATGTTGGAAGATAGTGAGGAAATAATCAAAGAGTATATGAGAGCTGTTTTCTGGATCGATAGCGAGACGAATGAAGTCGAAATAGCACACGGACTGAAGTCAACAGAAAGATTACGACCGGCAATAATAATATTCTTCAGATGTAAGGACAATTGAAGAGTTTTTAAAATATATAGAAATTTTAGGAAGGAATCCCGTGAAGCAGCGGACAAGGGGAACAATGATGAGAATGATAAGATCACTGCATCAGTCAACCCAGATATAAATACGCTGAAGAAGCCATTTATGAGGACAAGAAAGCTTACTTTATATTGAACAAATTGGTTATACACGGTTATATTTATACATGTTTTGAGGAAAAAGAGAAATCTTTCACCGCTTCATTATATTGTGTAGTACGGAATGTATCTCATTTAGTTTGAAATTGTCGATGGAAATAGACAGATTAGACTTTCCTGATTCTTGACATTGTGTAGCAGATTTTGGACGAATGTGTGATTGGAAACATTGGCAAATACTACAAATCAATTTTATATGAATTATTTTAGTCTTTATATAACGCAACTATAAAATCACAGTCAACTAACAGAAATTAAATTGAAAGATATCAGTATATGTTCGCGTGTTTCTTTTTTAAAATCTCAAAATTATCACACAGTCAAGTATGTCAATAAATATTGTTTTGCTGATTATTGCTTCCAACTTAAGCATGTTAAAATGTAAGCTCATTTTTGTGTTTGTCTATTTTCCATTATATAATTTTCAGTACACTCAGAAGAAAATGTGTTGGCAAATTTAGAAAATGAACTCTTTTAAGTTTAAGGCAAATACACCGATTACAAAATAATAGTTGCGATAGATTTTAATGCTTACACTTCCACCGATTCTGATTATATCAGTTTGATGGTACGGTACCTCCTCCTAATGAGTATAATTACTTAAATGATTTAGACAAACAGGACCGTGAAAATGATGCTACACTTATATACAGGGTAATTCATCATCTATAACTGAAGATGTCCTTGTCGATCACTCAATTGTTAATTTATGATTTTATTTGAAATCGATGATATATTGGAATGATTACATATGCACATTGTATGTTTTCTTTATTACATAGATGTAACTGAGCAGAGATTAATAGCTAATTCTGAAGAAAAGCACGCTGATAAATATGTATGGAACAACATGAAATAATCATCATATCTTCAAAACTTGAATGAGTTACTAACCAAGGTGTAGAATCAATATATAATAGCATAGGAAATGATAATATCGAATAATATATTGAAACTTGAATGGGTGTTTATTATGATGCAGCAAATGAAATCAAGTTTTACATTCAGAATCAAAAGTTTGAAATTAATTGAATCACAATATTTCAATACTAATTGAATACATTTTGTGACCTTGGCTGTAATTCATAATGTTAGTCAAGGGCTATAACAACAACTATCTTTAAAAAGGGGATGCAGCTGATCCTGAACATTATATTGGCATACTTGCAGTCTTGCAAAGTTAGGCAAATTGCCTGTTCTAATGTTATTTTCTATTTAAGACACGAAAATTGCCCAATTTCTAATTATAGACGAAACGTCTGAGGTTCAGCGCCTGATATTGAAAAAGTACATGTAATTTTGTAAATATATACTTGCCATTTCCAAATCTACCCGGAACGTATTTTTATTCAGTGAAATAGGAATAATTTATATCCAACATATCAGATACAAACGGATATACAAACTTTGGTTTCCAGTCTTGAAAATGCGTGATGGTAGATTTCCAAAGCAATTGAAATCAGACGAAAACTGTCAGTATGTATTTTTAGGAATATCCAAGCACAAAACATGAGGTTGAGGTCGATATTATTATGGGAGCAGACAACTAATTCAATTCCCATAGACGGTAATGTTAATATTTGTTCAAATTACTATAATTTTTGTGGTAAGATGGGCAAATCACGCTTACATCTTATGAATGATCTGTACAAGAGACCAAAATTCTCTTGTAGGTGCCCACTATAAATATCCAGCCCGGTGAGTTCTCCCTGTTTAAATCCGGTAGTACCTGTGCGCAATAAAATAGACGTGGTGTTAGGTTCAAGCCTTCTAATACGTACAGTTTACTCATATGCAGAGATTTTTAATAGTTTTGTTAACACATTTCTCGCGCGGATTTATTCAGTCAGCATTGATGGGTTGGGGGTACTATTGAAACACCATAGAGCGGTCGTATCCGACAGACTTAAGAACGTAACATCTTTAAATAAAAGATTTTAATGAGTGTGAGTTAACCTATAAGGGTTTTGGTTCTTTATTTTGTTTATTTCTTGATTCAAACGTGATTTGTGTGCCCTTGTATAGCTTGGAGTCTAGTTCGGTAACTGAGGCTATACCCAAATTTCGATTGTCACTTGATTTCGGTTTGCGACCAAGACTCCTCTATCCCCGATTACTCAATCATTTTCATTGCTGTGATGAGAGTTAAAATATGATAAAGAGTTTTTTTCCTCAAACACTTGTACCATTTATTGGAAAAAGTAAGAGTTATACCATACTATTTAGGTGAAACTGAATATCGAATAGAAAAAGGTCATGTAATTTCATTCACTGACAAATTGCACGATTCATGTAGAAAACTAGTTGTTCAAAAGTTAATACTTGTTGTTTCATGTTCGTTTTTAGACATTGTTAGATGGCATCTCCTCATTTATTACATAAATGTGTTCTACAGTCTTGACATTTCAAGATCTGTTCATCCTGAGAGAGAGAGAGAGAGAGAGAGAGAGAAGAAACGGAAGGAGAAAAAATGAAATAGGCTTCAATATGCAAAATACAAGTTTTAAGAACATACATAAGGTCAGATATATTTGCTAAATGGAAAAAGAAAGTAGTTACAAAACTGATATCGCCATTGTGGCTATAAAAGTGGTATCACCACTTTGACGATATAAATTTTCTCCAACTACTACATTTTAATATCTCTTTATGAAATATATAATAAAAGCATTATTGTTATTAAGACATAATATATCAGATATGTAATATTGCTGTTTAAAACAAATACCATTTTATAATGATTTGTTCAGCCGATTCGGAATTAAGAACAATGCTTATGCTTTCCTACATTTATAGAAATTCAACTGAAAAGAAACGTATCTCTGGTTGAAACATATTTACTTGCTACAGAGGAAATATATACCAAGCAAATGAGAGGAAACAAGTTCTCCAGCTTACTGGTTCCTCTGCATTGTATGACAAATTGACAATGACAAATTCTTTATTGCACTCATGTTGCAATACGCAACATATGAGGAAAATATAAGTATCTCACTTTGCATACGTGTATATCAGCCAAGGACGATATAATTTATTTCACAGTAATTGTAATTAAACTCAGATTGACAGCAATTTGGAATTGTCCATTATTAAGGCTTTAGTTAAAGAATATATACTACCAGACAAAGCAAGCATGTAATATTGTACTATTCTTTGTTTGACTCTATTTGGTTTTTACTCGCTCTAGAAATAGCGCGGTACCTTTCGAGTTAATGTGGATTCTAGGGTCGTTGTCCTAATTATTCTCCATGATCATGCGGATAATTACAGTACAATGATACCACTACAATGTTATTTATATGAACGTTTTCTCTGATGCTTTGTATAAATACCCGTGTTCCCTCATGCTTTGTATAGATGTATGTCCGTGTTGTTTCTTTTTTCCTTGTGGTTCATCATCTTCTACTTAAGACAAATGGGGGAAGGGGGGGGTATCACGTCCTGGAAGCATTGTGGCTTTTGGGGATGGGTGGGGGATGGGTGGTAGTTTGTTGTTGTTGCTTCCTGAGATTAAACTGCTCCTGGCAGTATTTAGATCTCGAAGAATTCTTCAATATCTGCGCTGTCCTGAGACTAAACTAGGTCTAATGACACTGTTACCCAAGCCATCTTCGAATCTATGATGTTTTACTCAAAGTACACTCACAACTGGATATATTCCAAGAGCATTTGAACGAACTAAATTTTGTGTCCTTTTGAAGCTTGCCTAGTTCGGTAACAGAGGCTGCACCCAAATTTCGATTATTAGTTGATTTCGGTTTGCAATCAACACTCATCTATCCCAGATTTCTCCATCGTTTTCAGACATGAATATGATTGTGATGAGAGTGAAAATCGTTACTTAAACAATTTTATTACTATATTTAATCAAGAGTTTTTTCCCACTAAAAACTTGAACCGTTTCTCGTAGAGTTTCGCAGGTATACAATACTATTTAGGTGTAGATATATTTCCTAAATGGGGAATGAAAAAAGTTACAAAAAGTGATATCGCCACTTTGGCGATAAAGGTGGCATCACAGATGTGGCGATATAAATTTTCTCCCACTAATATATTTGAATTTCTCATTATGAAATATATAATACAAATATTTATGTTAGGAAGACATAATATATCAGATATGTAATATTGTTTAAAACGATTACCATTTTAAAATGATTTGTCCTGCCTATTTAAAATTAAGAAAAAAGTTTATGCTTTCCTACATTATAGAAATTCAAATGTAGAGAAATGTATTTTTGGTTAAAACATGTGTGGAGTTAGTAATGTTAATAACAGAAATTAAACGCGCTAAAGTTACAAATTTTTGCATGTAACAAAGCATTCTTTTGTGTATGTTGTATGTCTTCTTTATGTTTGAGTTTAGTAATTGCCTTCGACGAAACATCAATGAGAGTAGAAAGTGCCCAAGCTAATTAAATCTAGTTTTGCACTGTTTCTTTTCAGTTTATATATATATATATATATATATATATATATATATATATATATATATATATATATATATATATATATATATATATATATATGACAGGGGAAAACTACAAACAAGATTTCAATAATGGAAGAAAGAATGAAGAAGCATCTGAGGAAAGGTCTTAAAATGTGTAAACTACAATTCTGATTTGTGCTATTGCCACATATACAAACGTTTATAATAATAATCAAAGATGGGATGATCTGTGTAATTACGCATAAATCATACACAGAACCAAATTGTTTTGATGTATTTATATGCTAAGAGTAAGGGACGTAAATCATACGTAGCGAAATTCAACGCAATTTTAGACCAGATACTATAGTTTTTACTAAATATATTATATGCCCACCAAGGTTATTCGTGAAGGAGGTAGTAAAGGAAATATGTCAGGAGAGTATTGTAGCCGGATACTGAACAAGAGTTTTCTGAAATCAACGGTTTCATCAACATATTGAGTGGCACATATTTTGTGTGTCAAGAGATACATTACATTTTTGTTTCGACATTCTAACTTTTGACTGATAGCAAGCTAACCCATGTCACGGAACTTCTGAACGATTTGATCTCGAGCATATGTTTGCAAATTATATAGAGCTTGTCTTTTGTTAACTGTATGTGCCTGAATTTTTGGTCTTGTTCAAAATTACTTTGGCACGTACCTGATGGTAGATCTACAATAAGCAACCATATGAACTTGTTGAAATATACTCTTCTAGCATTCGGAAGATTCGGTCTGGTGCTTATACTTCAGAATGATCTGTTGTAAGTTTGGGGCATTGAAGCGGAAAGTTACCACTAAGGGGATGCGCTTGTTGGCTTCCTTGCTTTTATATTTAAAACATATGTTTATCATTTTGGAAACGATTTATTTACAGAATCAAATACCAGTCATTAAAATACCGAACGTTATATAACACATTTGATGCAATTAATTATCATACGCCAGGATATAACACATATAATAAAGAAAAATACTGAGTTAAATGTACAAACTTCATACATAATACATCAGCTGAAAAAAAAGAAAAAAAAACCCAACACATTTTCATAAATATTTTGCAAATATGGTCATCACATTATTCGAATACAATTAAATAACAATTATGGATTGTATATGATTGACAAGATTCAATAAAATGACCTGTATATAATATAATTTTGTTAAGAATTTCAAACTCTATACTGCCTTACTAAATTTTGAGTTATAACCTTCAAGAGGGTAATACTGTTTGAAAACTTTTAAATACTGGCGATGAGGCGATTCTGAGAGAGACAAATTAAGAGGATGCTTAATCCAATCAATATTTGCCTCATCATGTTCAAAGATTACTCTGCATTGTCGTGGCTACTCATCACTTGCTTAATGGATATTGTAAAGAGTATGTTTTTGTAAAGTCCTATCTTACTACTAATCCATGCATTTTACATTTTTGTAAACGTTTAGTCCAAGGTTTTAGTTTTTACAATGCAATGGACGGGTGACGCTAGAATCCTGCAAAAATTAGAAAATGGAAAATTGTCTACATTTGCACCATCCTCGTATATCTATACAGTTTTTACCATTTTAGAATTTCATACTACTAGTTCAAAGATTGTATATTAGTTTGTACAACTCGATCCAATACCACTTTACAATCTTATAATGATGAAATAGTTTATATCAGTGCAATTACGCATTGCATCTTATATAGACTAGACCCAAATGTTTGCTCTTTCTTTGGAGACCGGAGATTTATTTATATTAGCAAAACTTTTATACTTGAACTGTCATAATTTGGTATGTTTTATTCTCATCTTCAGATTTTTTTATTTTTCCTGCCCCATTTAATCCACCAATTAGTCCTATACAGATACAACAATGATCATGGTTTGTGGCAGACATTACAAATTTTACAAAGATTCTCGGCCAAAATCTTTTGTCGAGTGAAAAATGTGCACAAAAACCTCTCTTCTTGTTATACGAATTACTGAAACATCGTAGGGTCAAAACGGTAAGAAATGAATAAGTCTTTCATCTTTTGAGGCATTTTTTTTACTAAATATATTCCGTTTTTTCCGTTTCTGATGCGTATCTGACGGTTTATATGCACAACTAAACAATAACAATTTGTTCTCATTCATAATGCGGTGCAAAACTTTTTATTACATGGTCCAAAACCGAGGTTTACCAAAATGTGCGAAAACTTGTAGCAATATTAATGATAAAATATAGGTGTACCTCAATGCAATTAAGAAACATGAAGACCGACGAAGACCGTTTCTCAACTGTTGCTTCTTTCTTTATCCACTATTTAGTTCTTACCTGTAGACCCATCCTCCCATCATTCAAACATATAATAGTACAGGTTTTCTCTCCTTTTTGTGTGTAGTGTTTGGTTTGTTGATGCAAGTTGTTTCTTCCCCAGACGAAGATCCTGATTTGCTCAAAACTTAGGATACTTGTTTTGAAATATATATATATATATATATATATATATATATATATATATATATATATATATATATATATATATATATATATATATATATATATATTATTGCAACGGAAGAGAGCCAATTTATAGCAATAGAAAGTAATTTTCTAGTTCAAGACATCAACTAACAGTCAAATTTCAAGATTAGATTTCGTATGAGAAATTATTTCTCAATATATGCAGATTTATTTTTATTTTGCAAATAAAATAGATAACAACACAAGAAATCATAAAATCATCCATGATAGTTTAATCTCAAAATTTGACACCATACAATTTCCGATATGCAGTTTACTAGTTTCTATATAATTCTTTAATATTTAAGGACTGAACAAACTATTTCCAATAATATTTTAAATATGTTTCAAGGTTATAACACTGCATAAGGAAGTTAATTTTCAGTTAGAATTAAATCCTTTTAAATTGATTTTATTGTTCGGCTTCGGAGTAAAGATAGCTTTTTATTTTGCTGGTTGTTTCAGGATGAATTTGATGGAAAGCAAACGTTCATTTGCAATAACTCTCAAGATAATACTACTTTAAGACATATATATCATATGTCACATAGTTAATCCTTTTTGTTTTCAAATATTAAGCATATAAATTCTATCTATATGTAAATACTAAGTATTATTTCCTTGAACCTTTGATCCTTTGATTCCTTTGATTCTGTGTTCTTGTTCAAGACTCTCGATACAATATTTACAGATTTACAACCTAATTTCTCAAATAGATTCTGCCTTACGAGCTTTCTTGGGTTTTGAATACAAATGATGTGATGTTAGGGATTGTTCTTTTGCTTTTTATTTCTTTGATTTATTTCCCCGACTTATTAGAAAAAATGAAAAGGTTTGCAATATCCCTGCAAATAAACAGTCTCTGGCTTTGTTTTTGATAATTTGGCTGCGTACACGTATCGATGGCATTATCAATAGCTGGGGACTCTAGTGTAAGTCTATCGGTGCTTGTATTCAACCTCTGCAATAACTGGGGCTCGGGTTATACATAAAATGTAACTAGAAAAGCCGGTACGAGTGATTGAGTGAACAACATCAGAGCCGGGACTGTGAATTTTTGAAAAGTAACTCGCTGCAGACACAATAGTGTGACGTGACGGGAATGAAATAATGACTGAGCTTTTCTGGTTACATTTTAAGTATAACCCGAGCCCCATGTTGATACAAACTTAAATGAATGAATAACTGTGCGACACATCATATGTATGTTTCAATGTATTACCTCCGAGTTATTGCAGAGGTTGAATACTGTCCCCGCATCAAACTCGTCCTGTATAATACTACGTAAGAATCGAAGTCCCTTGGCTAGCCAAGATGGGTCTAGGTATTGTGGCGTAGTGTGAAGAGGCTAATGAAAGAAAACTACGAGCTAACTAAAATCGAATTCTTTGTTGAAGACATCCACTGATTTGAATGGAGGAAAAGTTGAATTATAAGGATCAAATGATCATGGTCGGGTGTTTACCGTAGTGTAAAGTGTCACCTAATCACTCACAAAGTTAACATAAAGTCCTTCGATAAATACCCAAACATGATTATTTAATCCTATAATGTTTTAACATTGCAGTGGCTTAATCGTTTCTCGTACATTAAATGTCTTTCTGCTTAAGCACTGCTATTTATGCTGAGAATGTTACTAAACAATCATATATTTCAAATGTAAAATAGCAAACCTGTATCAAGTAGGAAGTCATCAAAATTTAATTAATTAAACATTACTTCATCTTTTTACTGATCAAAGGCAATCGTTTTTAGCAACACAAGAAAGTTCTATACTCTCAGGAGAAAGTTTGCACTTGTACCGTATTGTTCTGTGCTCTATATTTACGCTGAGACTTTTTGTTGAAAAAGGGATTGATACAATATTCAAGAATTAAAATGTGTGGACATGTGCTCTTGCAAACCCCAATCTCCCGCGCAAACACACTAAACTACTACAGATTCCAATTCAAAGATTCTACCTGTTTATAGAATTGTAAAATAACAGTTGAAATATTTTAAATATTTCATGGTCGTTAGGGTATCAAATAATGAAAATTTCTTAAATTATATTAAGATCTTTGTCAAACTTACAAATGCACCGAATAAAGTACTCAACCTGGAATTATAAATTAACCTATCGCCAGCTGTCAATTATTTACTGCTTAATGTAAATCCACGCACATTGCTGGAAGCAAGATGGAGTTCTTAGTTCTGTTCTTCTCTGAAAGTCCTAAACCAAGATGATCACTGCTATATGCTATGTATTAAATTCAAATACTCAAAACTATACAATTTCCATCCGATTTTCTTTAACGTCAGATTTAAGGTACTTTGGATAGAGGTTGTCATTAGAGAAGAAATGAAAAGGAAGTAATTTCAGACAATATGTTATGGAGTAGTAGGCGTGATTATCTTGGCTCTGGTGATGGATCAATTCGTGTATAACGCTGCTTTTATTAAATACCCTCCTATAAATAGTATCTTTGTACAAACGCTAAATAACCCGAGTGAAGCGTTCTTGGTTTTTAGTTTTCTTTGTATTTGTAAAACAAATAACTTAATTACATTCAGAAAAAAAGAGACATCGCGAATCCAAATGCAGTCATAAACACGTTATTTTGATGTTAACGAAGCTAGCACTAACATCATGCGTAATCTCACTGCAGTCAGTAACTCGTCTTAATAACGTAAAACAAACGCCGTGTTGATCACGTATGCTATAGAAATATCTCGTCATGGCGACGGCAGCTTAATACTTCCAAAGGGTCTAGTCTTCATCCCATGCACATAGGGAACGGGACTATGATATAGAAAAGTACATGTTTACATGGAACTTTCCTATAATGTTCATAATAAAATTAACATTGCATTGAATATAGATTCAATGAACAAAGAAATAAAACGAACAAAACAAGAACACCGATGCTTATTTTTATATGTTCGAATTTCATGAGAAAACAGTTTTATAATGGGTACATGTTGGTAAAGATATCGCTTGGAGTCTTTTGTCTCTCGCACAATTAAGCGGAAACATGAAGATTCACGGTTTGTGGAGAGTCACCGAGTGTCACGTGCTGATCCTTTAGCACTCGACCTTGGTATGTGACCTTGACCTGGTACTCCCCTTTGAATCCATTTACATCAAAATTGCCACCTTGGGACAACGGCCGCTTCGTGTATGTGTGCCACTCCTGTTCAATCAAATGCAGATACCTCTGTCCAGCCGCGTTTGTCTGAAACAGAATGATAGACTATATCTGAGAAAAAATGACAATTGTATGCATTTTAACATGCCAGGTGCATGAATTAAAATTATGTATATATATATATTGCACGATACTTAATTATAGTCCTGAATGCTCTCAAACATTTTCGTATGAATAATAATGGGTCTGTTTCAAAATTCTATTCAAGAGCAGATTCTAATGGAAATGGAAATTCAGTCATGAGGAAGGTGTTTATGTCTGCAAGTACAAAACGTGACTTGTTTTTGTCCATTGTGAAACAAAACTTTAGGCTTATCGTGTATAATATATTATCGACATTTCAATTTCAACATAAGAATTTTCCAGGTGGAATTGGTTTGGCTGGAAGGTAAGAAAAGAAAAAAAAGATTTTGTCTAACTTAATATATCTGCATTATTAGAGTAAATATATCTGTGATGGTAAAGGGAGAAAGCACTGCGAATAACGCCAAAGCAGCATAATTGAGCACATGCTCCACAACAGATGATGTAATTGGAATTAATGGTAATTTTCAGTAACATTGCGTCCCATAATCATCAGAAACAGCAAACATCTGCAACATCAACAAACATGCGCTGACTTTAGATAGTGTTTACATGCTGTTTTATTTTTTGTCTGGATCGTACCATGTATATATTAAAGACATAGTCTTTATTAAATACAGACTGCGATCCAGAAACAAAATACACTGTCTAACGTAAAGCACCTGTGTGGAAATAATACATATCATGTTCTGTCCATACCCTAAACTCGTTTCCGGTGACAAGGGAAGCGTCTGCGCCTCTCCAGTGCCGGTTGCTCCAAAAGCCCCATATCAGGATACCCTTGACATTGGGGTGGCCGAAAAATGCCCGCAGGGCTTTCTCGTAGCAGTCGGCTCGGTGGTTCTCGTCTGACAGTATGACGTCCAACTCAGTAATGAAGATGGGTAGCCCTGTCTCAGAGAGTTTATCAAGTCTTCTCTGAAATATAAACAGAGAATATCAGTGCCTTAGAACACAGTGGCTGAAGCTCCAGCTTCGCACACAAAGCGATTATCGGTTTTATTCGTGCTTGTGACATGTGCAAGATCATATTGTCACTTGCCTTTTGTCAGTGTCTTCCATCTGCATACTTCCGTTTTCCGTTTCTCAGAGACATTAATGGAGATGGTAAGTCGATGCAACTGAGCCTTATCATGGTCCCGATATCATGTCTTATGCAAAATATGCAATAAGCCTAAGGAATAATTGCTCTTAAGAGCGTAAAACAACACTAAATATGTCCCCAGATTCCTGATCCGTCGATTGCAATTTCAAATGTTGCCAAATCATTGGTTTCAAATGTTAAAAAACACGCCACACGTTTAGATGCACAACTTAATTCAAAAAAATAACAGTTATGGCTTAACATTCTTGGAGATATCTTGAAGACAATGTTCTCCACTGTAATCGTGACTTAAATCACATTCATTCAACCGCATTGTAGTAGTATGAGCAATAGGAGAAGAAGAAAGCAGGGAAGTATCGAAATAAGTGATGCATGCAAAGGTATTGAGAATTATTTTATTCATGAGTTCTATATAAAACGATGCTTTTTATTTGTTCCCAGTTATTAAACGACAGCCAACGAGTTACTCAAAGCGACACCAACTTTCCATGTTTACACACTTGCTCTTAAACACTAGCAAAATTATACACAAACAAAGCAAAACATCTAATATCAAAAAGAAGATCATATACAAGTTGAGGCCTCATAAACGAGAGAGTTTGAACAGTTCTTTTTCTTTCTGCAAAATTACGTAAATGAATAGGGAGAATATATTCATGTATTTTTGTAATTAATCTGCACGACTTTTAGGAACAATTTGTGCGCGCAAAGAGATGGCAGTGTTTGAAATTAAATATTCTGTATTATTGAGCTTGGATTACATTTCTAACGTCTGCCTTGTGATTCTTTGGCAAGAAAAAAATTGTATTTTGAAAACAAAAAAGAAAACGAAAAGGAAAGAAAGTAGGGTTTACCTTGATTAGAGTGGGGTCGGGGCATTCCCCTTGACCGAAATGCCCCTGGACTCCAATCCCTCCAAGTCCCACATTAGCATTTTTAATCCTGAGAATATGGTCACGATAGGCCTGTAATTATGCCATTAAGTACATATATATATATATATATATATATATATATATATATATATATATATATATATATATATATATATATGATAAGAAGATTTGAATATTTCAAATTTTACATTGTTAACATTATCATGTCATATATGATCTAGTACCTATTGAAACTTTCGTCACCCATTGCCAGTTTTAGTATTGAAATAAATGTATACCCGAATCTTTTTAATGTGCTATAATAGCACCTATTTTTAAGAGAGGAGTAAATGACCATGCATGTAACTACAGGCCAATATAATAATACGATTTGAATAGGTCAAAATTAACGTTGTAGACATTATCATGCCATATATAATTATAGTACCTGTTAAAACTTCCGGCACCAGTGTGTGCTAATTTAAGTGCTAAATTTAAGTATTAAAAACAAATATAAATACAAACCCAAACCAGTTTAATGTGCTATAATAATATATACTTTTAATAGAGGACTAAAGTTCGATCCGTGTAACTACAGGTAAACTTGGCTTTACCACCACTGTCCAAAGTCTTTGAAAACTATACTGCTACTCGAAGATACCCATACCTGAATGATTCCATTCTTTTCCATATTGGTTTTACGGACTCACGTTCCAGTCAAACTGTCCTCACAAAAATCACTGTCACTTGGTTAGATAACATGACTAAAGGTACCATGACTAGTCTTTAAAAAGGGCATTTGATTTAGATCTTCGCAATACCTTTATGGTACAGTTACTATAATACTTATTTTGATGACAGCGTCATAAAGTGATTAACTTCAGCCACAGTTGCAAATCAGCCATGGCTTGGCTGGCGGAACTAAAGATTTCAAAGGAGCAGTTTCTATAAGTTTGCATACAAAATAGGACAATTTTAAATTTGTATAGCCTATAAGAGCTGGATAAACTTTCAAAATGCAACAACAAACAAAAACAAGCAGCGTGTATACTTCTTGATAAGCCTTTCTGTTCACCACCGACCCCCTGTTAAAAAAAATTCATTACATGGAAATCGACAAAATATCTGATTACCGTATATACTCGTATATGAGTTGCATAATGCGCCGGCAGATCAGGGTCTATGCTATTTGTTTTACAGATTAGGCGTAACAAATATCTTTGAATTCACTTGTATTATCTTATAGATATGTTTAGGTTCTCGTAGTTTACTGTAGCAAAGAATATTTCTTTGAATAGTGATATTTCTCTCAATACAATTAGGGGATGCCGGCTCTTCATCCTTACAAATGCGATGACAATATAAACCAGAAATTGAAATTTTGAGTAATTTTTGTTTAGTTACTTTAAACGTGGCATATTAAACACCTGAGTCGTTGACGTGAGTAGAATCTTTGTTTTATTGGTTTTAATGGCACTGTTAGCACATTATTGATTATATCATGCTGAGGAAATAGGAGCTCAGTGTCTATCCTAAGGATACACAGAGTCAGCCGATCCGGGCTAGCCTGGTCGGTTATCGAACCAGCGACCTTTGGATTACGTGTCCGACGCTCTAACGCCCCTCCCTAAATACAAGATTATTGCATTTTTAAACTCGAAAGTAAGTAAAAATATATTGCTTGGTTAAAATCATCATCACATACAATTACAGTACTAGTAGAATGTAGTCGTGGGGACTATACACAGTTGGTTTTTCTCTTGAAATCAACGAGGAAATTAAAATGCGGTCATTTATCTTATACTGGAGTAAGCATTAAGTTGACGCTTTTTGCTGCAACAATATAGTTACAAATACCATAAATAATTCATAAAACTGTGTGTACCCAAAACAAATGTATAATTAGAATAAATTTTATCAATTAGTTAATCCTAGTAATTAGTCGCAAAGGTTTAGCTACCTGTACGTGATCGTGGCTGATTCAATTGTTATATTATAGATATTATTTACTGGGCACACACGTTGCTAATTAATAATAGTGCTAGAGTGTACCAAGGCCTTAAAGGTTACAAACATCTGATTCTTCCAGTCGAACTATAGGCTTAACGTTATGTCGATGGGTTACTGCTCGCGATAGCTAGTGAGACAACAGAAATGACGGAATGAAGAACTGAAACTGAACATCAACAATTTCAGGCTAACAGTCTGCCAGCTACAACTGCACATCAGCAAGGCGCAGTATATATAATAAAAGATCAAATCATTTACCAACCGTTGTCATACCACTCGCTGAAACGACGTTATAGTCATTGGCGAAGAGAGGAATAGTATTGTCGGCATTATGAACCTGCCGGTAAATCTCAAAGACGTAATCAAAGTCATTAGTATGCTGTTGGAAAAACCATCCATGTAGGTTCTCGTTGTTTACATCCCAGGCCTCCACACTGAAAATTATTTAATTAAAAAATTAATCAATCAGTTAACTAATTTTTGTATATCTATATGTCTGTATGTTGATATGCTTGCCTTTATTTAAAAGTGACATAGAAACACGGAAGGTGAGAAGAAAAAACAAATGCATAAAAGTCAGGAGATCATTCTAATTTTAAAAGAAATTTAAATTGCTTTTCAGGTCTAACATATTTTGGAGAAGGACTTGATATATTTCGGCTAGTTAGCAGACTTACATCTTTTAAATGATATTAACATAATACTGGATCATATATTTATTCAGTTAATGTCGATTGATAATGTTCAACACGTTCATAACTGACCTTCCACCAATGATTGACATACTAATTAGCATATCAGTAGCATAATATATGTTGCCTACTCATTATCATATTATTAGCATTGCATATGTTACCTACTCATGAGTATATCATTAGCATAACTTATGTTACCTACTCATTAACATCTCATTAGTATAGCATATGTTACCTACTCATTAACATCTTATTAGTACAGCATATGTTACCTACTCATTAACATCTCATTAGTATAGCATATGTTACCTACTCATTAACATCTCATTAGTATAGCATATGTTACCTACTCATTAACATCTTACTAGTACAGCATATGTTACCTACTCATTAACATCTCATTAGTATAACATATGTTACCTACTCATTAACATATTATTAGTACAGCATATGTTACCTACTCATTAACATCTCATTAGTACAGCATATGTTTACTACTCATTAACATCTCATTAGTATAGCATATTTTACCTACTCATTAGCATCTTATTACTACACCATTTTTGCATACTCATTAGGTAAACATTACTCTAGCATATGTTACCTACACATTCGTATATTATTACCATAACATATGTGACCGGGCCGACTGCCTCAGTATGTCCTTGGGAAAGACACTTAGCTCCCATTTCCTCGGCATGATATAGGTAATAATGTTTTAAAAGTGCGTTTAAGAAAAGCATATGTAACCATAATCATTAGCATAGTGTATGTGACCTGCTCATTAATATATCATCCGCGTAGGATATGTTATTTACTTATTACCATATCATCTCCTCCAAAATTTTAGATTTTTCATTTCATGTTTTACGCATATACTTCACCAACACTTTTGCATGTGGAGTAATATTTTCGAATATATCGAGCGAAACATAGAAAAGTTATAGCAAAGTGAATTTTTCTATTTTATACAGAAAATATATCAAATGCATTAGAATTCTCTCTGTTTTACAAAGCATTTTCATAAAGACCAATGTTTGTTATTATAAAGTAATGTTTGTTCTTATCATTCAATTTTTTCCAATTTTTAATAAAACAGAATTTGGAGTACTTGAGTCCTATAATACTTTACATTGCGAAAATATATTACACTGATTTCTCCTGTATTCTGCGTTAGCGAGTAACATCAGAATTAACTAACAGTACACAGATAAAAGATCATACAGGCAAGATTTTATCTACGCTAGCAAATTTCTCCACATACTACGTAAGTCGAGAACATACATGTATGCTAACGAGGTCAGGAACTCTGATGTTAGGTGGCGTAAGCTTTAACCAACCTGCGACCATTTTTGGAAAAGGGAATGCGTTATGCAGAGATCCCGTAAAATCTCTCGGTTCCAGAGCACAGGGGTGAGTCCGTCTTACCCTAACCCCTGTCCATTTATAGAACAAATTACGCATTCCTTGACCAAGAACTGTATATAAACTGCCGCCCAAAGCTCGAGAGCAGTTGCTAAGCCTCTGCATCTTAGAGTTCTGACTTCCTCTTTGCGGGTAAGTCAAATATATTTTACTATATTTTTAAGACTATTTTCTTAGTACCTCAATACATTTGAGACAACATCATTGTCCTAATAAAAGAGATGACAACAACACATTTTGTTCATAATACGTGGTATACAATAGGAAACATGAAAATGTCAGAGCCACTCCAACAAGCCAGACGACAAGCTTTCAGCTGGAGCGTGATTATATAACGCCCACACATAGCAAGCGATAACAGTCATATCAGCAAGTGTTAGTTGCGACTTATTAACGTTTAACTGACAAGTGGGAGGAGTCAGATATCCATCTATTCTAGGACTTCGACAGACAACCGATAAACAGTCGAGTACGCAATGGTGCACAGGAAGATGGCAACTTGATTGGTCAGCGGTCCACGTGGATCACTGATAAGCCGAAGTCGATTTGAAAGTTTTCGATTGGACATTTCCAACCGTAGCTTCAATTTTTTTGTTTCGCAAACAACCTTTCACTTTGGTGACTGTTTGCTACAAAGGGTCAATACAAATTCAATTACATTCAATTCCATTTCCTTAATATATAAGCCAATACATGCACTTCCTGATTTTCATATATTCCTTCTAGATACCAGAACACTAATGGAGCCAATCAGTTGTTATTGCATCCTATAGTGGTCCCTAAGAAAATCGTGAATATTTTTTGTCTCTGAATTGTCCTGTAGATTTGCTGACCAGTGAAGAATGTTAATAGTATTATATACTACCGGATCGGCTGCCTCAGTGTGTCCTTGAGAAAGGCACTTAGCCAGGAATGTGTTAGAAGTGCCGTTAAAACCAACCAAACAAACAATCTAATTAAACGCACCGTATTAAATAAAACATGTTGAAAAATCACAAAAAAAAATATAAAAGAACTTCATTAGTGTATTGATTCATTGCATTCTCAAGCAAAGCCAATCACTTTGTTTTAGTAAAAATAAACAATAACATTTGAAAGACATAACAAAGATCACTTACAGCCCCTTTACCTTGGGAACCACTCCATTTATTCTCTCGGTCACTGCCTGTTTTAAGGCATCTCCGTTTAGTGCTTTCACCCAGTTGGCATTAAATTGATCTACTGACCATACCACGCAGTGAGCCCTCACCTTGAGCCTGAATAACAAGAGACATGGAAGCCGTATCTGTCTCTATATCTATCTGTTAATTTATTTATTTATTTTTTAAATTTATTTATTATTTGATAAATGGATTGAAAGATTGCTTGATTTCATTAAATTTTTAAGGCCTGACAGAGGCTGAAGACACATTTTAATCATGCAAACTGTGATTGGTAAACGTGAAATGAAATGAGCTACAATGAGTATTCGTTGCCAATTCTATAAAAAATAGTTCTTTAAAATAATGTTCATTTAAATGTTTTTCTAAAGGACAAGACGGTATTCCAACCTAGCTACCACACCTCTTTTTCGTGCCAATGCACGAAGGATATTTAGAATAGTACTCAAAGTGTGGTTCTTATCATTTACATTGTCATCATTTTGTTGCAATTCTTTGACCGTTTAGCCACTCACTCACCTACCCATGATTTTTCAATTCATGTATTGCTCGAAGAGGTTTGTCGTAGTCGATTTGATGCTGCAACAATAATGTAAACTCAGTTTTAAAAGTGTTCGGGTGTACATAATAAAAGCCATAGAATAAAGGCAATATAATATTTCTTATCCGGCAAGAAAGCTTATTCTGTTGTAAAATAATCCAAAGTTTGCAAATTGTTCTATCTATACAGAGATAGAAAGCATTGTAATCTAAATATCAGTTAAATGAAAAATATTTGAATTTTCTCTTGACCTATTTGTATCAATTCGTTTTCCCTGCGATTGCTGTAAAAATGAAGTTCTTTTCTTCACAATACACTCAGCTCTTCAAAACGTTTATACACTACATACATTCGATTACATTGGTCTTCATTTAATATTTTGTCAGATATTTATACACTACATACACTCGATTACATTGGTCTTCATTTAATATTTTGTCAGATATTTATTTGCAAAGATCTTCAGTATTGTCGTTATCATTTCAAAATACATATGTATATATGTATATATAAATTTACTTTGAAACAAATCAAATGTTATGCATGTACAATCTTCTCTGTGATTTTCAAAGGCCATATGTATATGTATATATATATATATATATATATATATATATATATATATATATATATATCACATAGTTGGTACATTTTACATATAGTGTGTGCAGTTTAATACTTTTGATATGTTAACATGATAACATATCACTTTATGTGAATCTGATTGGTCCAAATAAGCCCATGAAATTCTTGCAAAGTATTCTCTTTATTAATTGGCTGCGACCGTGGGAGTTTTCCTTACCCCGCCTTCTAGAACTTTTTTTCACTATTACTATCAACATTTTTGCGGCTTTTGTTCGAATTGATTGCCCAAGGGGCATTGAAAAAAAGGTTACTTTTCTTAGAATGTGGCCAATTTACCCCACAGGGGCTCGTTACAAATAAAATTAAGGGTATTGGTCAATGGATAGATGTCTGGGGTGGTGGTGATAGTATAAACTTGTAGCAGGGACCCCACCCTATGACCACAGGGGCTTGTATTGTTGCTTACAATTTACCTATCAGTCATACATGTACTATATAAAACTACAAGGGAGGACACTTCTCTCCTATGCATGTACAAAGCACTGAATGGAATTCTTTCATCTTATTAGTTGACTGAAAAACAGATTATCAGTAGGCGTAGTACGTCATTTTCGATCGACCATTGAAAGGGCCGTATTCCATTCAGATCGTTGCACTTCAATATTAAGCGGGCGCGATCATGGCCATGTCGACCGGTAGATTGGGAACATGGTCTTTCATTCCTTAAAGGTGTGGTAGTAAGTCAAACTTTGTGTAGGGATAAAAAGTCGAATACCTGGGCTAAACATCGGTTCCAAATTTATCACGCTATATGAAGTTTAGCTTGCAATATCAGCGTCGGTTGTTAAATAGGTCGCGCGAGAAAGGAGAGAAGTGTCTTCCCTTGTAGTTTTATATAATACATGTATGAATGATAGATAAATTGTAAGCAACAATACGAGCCCCTGTGCCTATGATAAGCGTGGTTTAAATGTTAAACTAAAGGAGTAAATAAACTCACCTCTGTTTAGAGATGAATGTGGACAAATGCCGGTCTGCCAACTGACAGAAAGTTTTCCAACCAAAGCAATGATCCAAATCAAATAATGCAAATATCCGGTCACAAATACAATAAATCTGGAATTACTTTACTCAGCAATATCTTTCATCTAGATTTAGTACAATTTCTGCATCCAGTATTCATCCCTTTACAAGAATATTCAACAGCTGGAATGCTACTTTTTCTGCCGTATGCAATTTACTGCCATCCATAGTAGGAATTGACACTCTTTAGGTGGAAACATTGTAAACATTCTTATTGGCGCGTCTAACCTAACCCGAGTGAACTGTATGACATCACATAACAATTTCCATCGGAGATCCAGTGTTGAAAAATGATGTTGTCTGTGTCAAATGTTCCACTGATTTTGAAGGACAGTTGCTCTTTGAATTATAATTTAAATGTTACTGATTATAGAACTGAGCATTATTAATTCAACTAGCGTCTAGGACTATTTTTTACGCGGAACAACTGAAAGGTGCAGCGTCTAAGCCAGTATAAACAAAATTATTTCTTCTTCTTTCTCTCTAAACTATTTGCATTAAAATAAAAACTATGTGATGAACAGAATCTCAAATGGGTAATTATTTAATATTAAATTTATGAAACTGGTTGAATAATTTCCAGCTTTTGCTCGTTTTATAAATTCAATATTAAATCATTACCCATTTGAGATCCTCTATATATGTGATCAAAATTGCGCTTTTTAGGGATGAGTGGGAGGCCCGTACACCCCGAAATTTCTAAATTGCAAGACTATTCGGCTCCATACAAACCTAATTTGAAATTGAAGTCAGCGCCATCTATTTGAAATACCAGGTCAACTTTAAGTCGATTCAATCGGAATTTCAAAACAAAGTCCATATCAATGACGTATCAGAAGTAGTTGAAGAAGTTTCTTCATTATCTTGTTTTCAAATTATGTCACACACTTCGACAATTTCAAGATAACTGAGTATGAGCACTTGTAATAAATTCTTTGCACCGTTGTTTTTTTTTTTGTTCCTTTATTGCATGACTTGTAAAAAACAATCCTAAGAAAGTACATCCTCAAAGATCCGATGCAGTACAATATCTATTGTTTGTTATAGTGTTTTTTCCATATTCAGACCCTGATTCGTAATCAGAAAAAAGTCTCTGTAAACGTTTCACACATTCAAAATTTCAAACTAAATTCTACTTTATAGTTACGGACGGGCGTATCTCTCTTTCTCTTTCTCTCTCTCTGTTTGTCCTTCTGTCAATCTCTCTGTCTGTCTGTATGTATGTATGTATCTTTGCTTGTGTATTTGCTTTTTTATTTTGGGTGGAGTGGATGCCCACACATTATTAATATTAGATGTTTTGTTGTATGAAAAGCATGAAAAAAATTAGCTTACTATCCCTCTACCTCATCTCACGAATCATTCTGAAAACTTCACATATATCATTACCCTCTGCCCTTCCATCTGTTCCCACTTCAGCGCATTTTCCAGGACCGCCCAGTTGAAATGTTTGTATATAAAATCTCTATACCGGGCGTCCCCATTTAACAACTCGTCAGCAGCCACTGCCGTGCCGAATGCGAAAGCGTGCTTCGTCTGGATGACCTAGGGAAGAAATGCATGAACACGATTATAAACAGAGGATATATAAGTGCTTGTTTCATTTGAAACTTATAAGCCTTTTGGAGAACAAAGATTGAACTTTATGAGTAAATACAAACTTGTAGCTTTGTCACCTTATGTCACCCACGATGAAAAGAGGTTAGGCAGAAAATTAAGATTATGTGTATCCAAGAACAAAAATAACTTAGCTTAAAAAGCTGCCAAGGATAATAGATCTTTTATATCGCTCCCGAACATAATATTTTACATCAGGAAGTGATATATCTAACACCAGGAATATGGAACATGACTGTCCAATTCTAATGCCGTCTGTACATGAAGGGAAGAGGACCTCCGAAACGTTAAAAATAGCATATCGGGTATTGTGGCATAAGAACTACACAAATCATATTTAGAAATGCCTAAGTTGCACATTCAGGTAACGTAAAAAATCCCAATGTTGTCTAATTATATTCATATAATTAATTTTAAAGAAAGATCCTGCAAATCGATATCATGAAAGCTTTCATGATAATTTACCGTGAAATTCTAAAAGAAATCAGTATGCATGTATATACATGGCGTAAACCTTATATAGGAACCATAATTTATTTGAAGCATTCGGAGTTTAATATTCGATTAATTTTCTCTCTTTCAATGTCTCTAACGCCGACACGAATGATCAAGTTAAAAGTATGTCATTCGAGACATTTCTTTCCTCACAAATTCAATTCAAATGTCGATATATATATATATATATATATATATATATATATATATATATATATATATATATATATATATATATATATATATATATATATATATATATATTCAACAGAAAACGAGATCATTGTGGAACAGTCTAAGATTTTCTTCACTTGAACATTGACTTTGACACTAGTGTTTGTTGCTTTTCGCTTAATTTTGTTTTATTGCTTCATTTTACCATTTCTTCTATAAGTATAATGTTTACAATTTTGGAAGGTTGTTTTAACTTTTCCTTAGAATTGGCCTGTGCAATCGCTTTGATTGCATAGTATACTTCATATTTACAATTACTTTATTTGTATTTACACACAGTCTCCTGGAAATGACATAATGCAATCTTCAGTTGTCTATCAAATTTTAAGGTAGGGAAGGACCTCCTAAATGTAGGAAAATATTAGATGCTATACTATTGTTTCGGTCTTGTAGTGCCACAAATGACATAATTTATTGTTAGAACTAGTGGCTTTCATTCATGAGTCTGGTGTTTGCTACTTGAAACCGTGATTTGTGTTCATAAAGTTCATTTAGACTGACGTATTGGCACCGTTGAATTATTAGGTTGGCCAACAATGATTTTTCGGGTGGGGTAATGTGGTTACCTAGCATGGTCATCTTATATGTTTGCTGATATAAAAACGGTTAGGCGTGTGGAAGATTAATAGGAAAAATTAAATGAAAGGTACCAGGATTATTCGTTTACCTTCCCAGCGTATGTGGTGGAGATTTTATACACCGTCGATCTATCGACCATTTATGGTCTTAAGACTGCTAAAGGTCATTCAAATTAGGTCAGAATCTGATCTACCTAAGGCAAATGTAAATACTTCAACTTTAAACATCTAGGTGGTGCTGTGAGGTTCCATACTAGTAAAATAAGGTCAATAAATATCCTAGCCACCCAACAGGAAGTAGACAAATAAAAGTAGTCGTATATTTGCACTGTAAAGATTTTTGGGCTGCAGAGTGAAAAGCAGTGATTACGTAAACACTTAGCAGAGAGATTTCCTATTATCTCGACACCAAAAGACTTGACCAACACAAGTTTAAATAGTTATAAATGTGGTAAATCAATATGATCTTCTGCTAGGCAATACCGAAAGCTTTCGAGAAAACACATACCTCAATCTGTACCTGTGAAGAGTCCATGTTACCATCTGCTGTCACCCTGTAATAAATTCAAAATTGAGACATTATCAAAATCATTTCTATCTCATGCTTTGAAAGCTTTAAAGCTGGATCTTCTCTATTCATTCATTTTGTATAGATTATGAATCTGAATTTTTATGATAAATACCTATTAGTGGTATATTAGAAAAGTTATTTTCATTCAGTTAATTGGTACAATCTACATACATGTACCTTCAGATTGAATGGAGTTACTCTAACATTAGTGTTTGAAGATGGCATATGTTTGTTCCTGGTAGCAAAAATCACTCCCTGTGTGTTTTGCATATCAAATAAGGACAATCCGCTATGCAGTATTTCTAGAAAACATGATAGATCCAGGCTTCAGGTTAGAAAATAGTACAAACATCTTCAATAGCGTTTGTAAATTTGGACTTTAAAGAACTTGAAGAACTCCTCAGGCGATGATCACTTAGTCACGTGGAGGATAGATACATGACCATTTAAATCTAAAAGGAGTTGATGATATGTCCTACCTAAGGTGCATCGTCTGTTTCCGGTTACTGTTGATGACATTGTCAGTTTCCGCCCGCCAGTTGGTGTTCTCAGGTATTTCCGTCACGGAAGCAGAATCCATCAAAAAATCTATTCCAGGGTCCATACCTTCTGCGTAAATTCGGCTGCCTTTGAGTCCTTTCCAAGGATATTGAATTTTTAAATGAAGCGTCTCGATTATGATACATATTGGTCGCTGTTAAAACAAAAAGCGAAATTCCCAGCCCCCATCTTACCTTTCTTCTGATATTAAATCTTAATGCAAAATGTGTAAGGATCATATACTCGAAACCAAATTATTTTACGAACTTTGACCTTACAAATCTTCTTAACATTTGTGCATTTAAAGCCACATATGTCAATTTTGGTTGTAGTGCAACACATGATTTTTTGGGAGGACGGCAAATGTCAGCATATATTAGTATAAATTGCGCTGGTAAATGCAAATATATGCTATATCCACATTCACACCTACCTCATCGAAATACTCACCTACATACCTACATATTCCATTTGGAATCATTTATATCCTAACATTTTTACCTAGCAGTACTGCGACTTCATATTTGCGTGTTCTAAAATGTGACTGATGATATATTTTGTAAATTTTCGATGATTTCAAAAATTATCATTTTTCAGTTATTTAGAAATAATTAGACATGCCGACTGAAAATCAAATGAGTCTTATTCGATTACAAAAATATAGGTCTAACTCGAGTAAATTGATACATTATATCTTTCTTACATACGAACATGCTTGCTTTTATGTGGAATTTTCCGCATACTGCGGAATTTTGGTTGCTTTTGCTCCCTTTAGATGAAAAGTCTTTTTTTAAAAAAAAAGATTTGTTGGCTTGACAGCCCAAATTGTATTATGATTCTTTTTTGTACACCACACATTTTATTCCATCATCATAATTCTTTTTCATGCATTCTTTATCAATAGAGAATCGCACAGTATTCGTTTCAGATGGAGTTAAATTACATTATTCGTTTCAGATGGAGTTAGATCACAGTATTCGTTTCAGATGGAGTTAGATCACAGTATTCGTTTCAGATGGAGTTAGATCGCAGATGTCAGCGAGGCTTAACTGACCAAAGTTTAATCAAAGGTCTCAAAGTGTCCTTGACTAACATCTCAAAAAATCTCATTGATATTAAAAAATATGACCTTGGAGGGTTTTTGCACATCTTGTGTCATGACCATATAACAACCCCAACTGTTCTACCAAAACGCAAAAATTTACACCGTAATCAAGAAAATAGGGGAATCCACTGGTTCCCGTACCCGTCTGGCAGACCAGATAACATGTAAATAAGCTAAGGTGATTTCAAAAGGACAAATATATCAACACGGCACATGCAACTGTACAGGTTATATCCATAACTTGTTTGAGAGCTGGTCAAATAATCTGTACGTGCTCTTACTGTCCCAACGATCTGTTCCCGTCTTAAAACCTGTTCTACCTTCAAAAGTGTGTTAGACCTAATCGATACCATAATATCATCTGAACACAGTGTATGTATTACAACTTGGGGAAAGCGTGCCTCGTTTTCAAAACCTCCACGTATCTGAATGTCATCAATTCTCTTTTTAGTCCACAACATAGGAGTTTCCCAAAAGCTAAACAAAACAGAACTGGAATATTTGGATGGATATTGTTAGTAAGACAATCGTTTTACATATTGATGAATTGGAAAGAACCCGCTCGTGAGTTTAAAGTTAGTTTTGGAAGGGAATGCAGCTTTAACAATATATCTGCCTACTTACCTCTGTTAGGTGTAATAATGTCCGCTGATAATTCAATCCAATACCCTTGCCATACGGTGGGTTGCTCAGCAATGTGCACATAGTCTTTCGATCCATCTAATAATATCAATGAATGTTTCAGACTTTATGTCTGTGAAATGTCAATTAAGAGGCAACGTATCAGCAGGAATAGATGAACATAGTTGCAGCTGAAGAGCTTTATATGGTAATATAATTTTCATACAAAGTAAATTAGCGTACTTGACGAATTAGCACATTTATATCATATTATTATGCTCAAGATTGCGGTATTAAGAAACAATTTTTGACCAACCGAAGTGTAGACGCATTTAGAGAATGTGATTTAACAAAAACATTTTTTAACATTTATAGTAATTTCTCGTGAAAACCCCTCTGTATATGTGATGCTAGGAACTATAAATTATATCTCATGATCATAAAAGAGGAAGGGAAGTGAGAAATAATGGTTGGCATTATTGGAAATTGATTTAGTTATTAATAGTAATTGTTATTGTCATTATTGTTAATTGCTATTGTCATTATTGGTAATTGTTATTGTCATAAATGGTTATTGTTGTAGACACAACAATATAAATATACAAGTAGACATATAATTTTCACCCTTTGGTCTTTCATCGACGATAAGAAACAATTGGAATAGGACATTTAGACTCAAATACATGACAAATTAATGCAGAACACTTGTGATAATCAACTGCTGATCTGATTGCAACGACAGTACCCAATGGTCATACAATTTGCATGTGTAAGTCTCAAACTGTGAGAGGTGTAGAAAATAAATGCCCTATTGACTTTTAGAAATACAGTTCTTCTTTTCAACCTTAATAAAGTGGAGACCCTGGATCTAATTTTAACCCAGAGAACGGATGTGAAATTTGACCACCCTCCATGGATAGGAGAACTGAAGAATTCAGGATTACCTGGTGTATCGAGATATTTAGCCTACAGAAAGTGTCGGCCTTTATTTAGGTGTGCCTTACAATCAACAGAGAATGCATACATTTAATGGGGAAATGAATCTTAAGAATGAAAATATTAAGTGGATCCTTTATTAAATTTGCAGCTGAACATTGTGGTACCGAAGTACAACAAAAGTGACCATTTATCACATTCACACACAATGATATTTTGTACTTAGACGCCTAAGAGCTTCCATACATCTTACCTGTGAGTTTACGAGCTAACACAATAATATATGATATTGTCTAGTTAATATAACTTCCTTACATTCACATAATATATTTTTTAGATTCAAACTTTTGGAAGAGATATAAATTAATATCTGGAAAGTGGGATTCTACGCTATATAGGTCGAATCGAAATTTGACGAGTTCTTGTTTCTGATGTATTTTTCTCACCATAAAAAAACAAACAAAACAAACCATTGTAGCAAACGAAATGACACTTTTACAGGCCGGTAATTTCAACTTGCGCAGGTAGTAAATGGAGTTTCGACAGCACGTAACGTGGGGGTAACAAGGGGAAATAACGTAATTCACCGAATTCTCAATGTCTAAAGGAAAAATAGATTTTTTGAAGAGGAAGATACACATTTGTGTCTTGATAAAATAATTATAAATCATAGCTTACCGTCAAAGTCAAATTCTATAGACAAATACACTGTGCTGAACATTTTTCCTTGAGCGTTCTGTAACAGTTTCACAAAAGCAACGGCTGTATATCTGGTGTTCTGTCTAAGCGTCACCCACTGGGATGGGCCCATCCAGCTCTGGGTCCTTAAGAGGAGGAATACAGATTTACGTCTTTTTTTTTTCTTCGTATCTCTAAGAGTCGAAATACCTTATATTTAAATGCGTCATATCTAAGTGAAGATAAATGTCTTATCTTCCATACGCGCTTACACGCCAAACACATGCAATATAGTAGTCTTTTTCATAAAGAAAGATATTGTGATGCAGGAGTGTGCAGATTATTTTTTTTGTATTGTGTCTTCTGTGGCATCATTACACCAATCATAAGTTCCATGTATTTACTAGGATGGAGAGCTTGATAACGACGGGAGTGAAAACATATGTTAGGTGGAATTTGTAATTAGTATAGGAAACGTAACTCCTGTGCCAATTGATACATTTTTGACCCATTTTTTTCTCACTTTTTTGTCAATTTTAAAAAGACTCCCCCAGCACTATTGGAAATGACCTTTTCATAAAATATGAGCCACCTTGGCCACTGATCTTCAACAGTTTATGAAAAAAAAACCTGAGCCACTAGCTTCAAAATGTTATGAAAAATAAACGTTGGCAACCAAGGCCACTGGTCTTTACATTTTTATGAGAAGTGAATATACTTCTGCTTAGATAAATAACTTTATTAGTAATATGTATAGAGAAGTAGTTCCCATGACATAAAGCCTTAGTCCAGTCCCTCATACTATATTAAATACATGTATTTACTATCTGATAAATAAAACCTACTTATGACAGATGTCTTGTAATCAGCTCAGACCGAATCGACTTCGATCGGTAAAGTGATCTATATTCTAAAAGTCATGCCAATAAATAATAGCAAGTATCTAGGTATCAGACAGCTAAGCTACCCTCACTGCTTAAAGCATCAGTCCTGACGATCCGTCAGGTACTATCGTCGACAAATTTAGAGATTTTAATGTTCTACACAATCAAAATATCGACAATAAGGTATACGGTATTTGGTGAATACATATTCTCTCTAGATAGGTACAAAAGCGATAAATAAGCTACATGCATAATACAGTATATATTGGGACATACGCGCGGTGTCATTTTAGTGTATAGCATTCATGGTGGGGTTTTGCTGTTATAACTAATTTGAAGGCCATAACACTTATGTAATTAAATGGCATAGACTAACAAAGAACAGTATTTAAGGGATATATAGTACGATCTTAAAAGTCCGGTTGGTTTACGAATGGGCCTATGAAATGTTCCCGTCCTCTAAACATATATAGTTCGCATAGCGTCGAGTAAAAAAGTCAAGGTATTAATGCAACAATTTTGTATACACCGACCAATATCAAGAAAATCAGAGAATACAACAAAACAAACAATACCTGTGATTGTGGAAAAGCTATAAAATGATGCTTAATGTACATAAAAACGTAGATTCCGCACTGATTTTATTATTGGAAAAACCCTAAAAAAAGACTATATTCTTTTTCACAGAACTTTTGATTGAAATAAACTAGTAATATTAGTACTATGTAAATGGCACATACTTTGTTTGATACAAAAATACCAAAATTTGAACGAAGGAAATTACAGTCTCCTCTAATTCGTCTTCCAACTGGAAGAAAAATAAAAGAATTGTGAATGAAAATAAAAAAAGAATGGTCTCAAGAAAGCTACAACACTCGTTTAAAGATAGAAAAAAAAATTGAAGAACTGTTTGATATACTAGATACAAAATTTGATCAGGAAACATGTATAAATGAACATATATGTTGATAAATTTAGGCCAATAGCATTAAAGCCATAAACAGACTTACCAGATTGGATGAAAAAAGTATGTTTCAATGTACAAAATAGTGGCAAAGGATGTTTTCTGTTTGCAATATAATCTATTTTAGATCCCTCAAAGGATCATCCATGTAGGCCACAAAAAATTAACTTTGATAAAAATATAAACATTGGTGTAATTATTGTGTAATAAATATACCAAATAAAAAAAAAACATTTGAAAATGAATTTAATATATCCGTCAATGTCTATGGAACAGTAGACAATTGTTTAAAACCAGTTATAATAACGGAAAGAGAAAGAGACATAGATGTAGATCTATCAATCCTATTTTAAAGACACAATTATCATTATTGTGGAATAATGGATTTATCAAAATTAGAGTCATCTCAAGCAAAAATGAACAGAAGAAAAAAAAACTTTTGTAAGAAGTGCTTGCATTCTTTAAATTTCTGAGTTAAAATTATAAAAGCACAAATGATTATCCGACCAATCATCAAACACGATAGACTGAATGTCAAAGGAGGGTTCTTTCATTTAGAAACTACCAACATCAACTTATGGCTGCTTTTGTTCTTTATTGTGATTGTAAAATTATCATTGAGCCAATAAGTAATGAGGATGGGACTGATTTGCTAGGACTATAAATGAGCCTCCAAAGAGACAGGAGTCAAATATGTCATTGACAATAAAAACAGCAAAACACATTCCAGAAGGATTTTGCTTTTCTCTTAAATCAACTCAGAGAAGAAACAAAATAGATATGCTAAGCAAATCATGAGTATTATGACGTGAGAGAAGAGAACATGTCTCAAACCTGATGAATAGTCCTAGCAATACAGTCCTGCAAAGCATTCCTAGAGTGCAGTCCTGGCGTCCCGTTCCGTCCGTTCTAAATACTGGAGAATACGATACATCAAGGCCAAGGTCATATATGTACCTAGAGACCAACATTTTGTATTGATAGGTTATGTGCCAACCAATGCCTGTTAGAAACTTTAGATGGGAAGACGAAGAAGCAAGAAAAAATCAAAATAAAATTTGATGTATTGGAGTAATGAAAGTGCCTTTGGAAGAATTCTAGAAGTAGATTTAGAAGTACTAACACATTTGCACGACTATTGTAAAGATTATCCTTTGGCGCCGAAAAAAACCTAATTTGTAATGAGGACGATTTATCTCCACTACAACCAATGAAACCAAGGAAACGAAGAAGTTCTTCATGGTTTGTTGGAGTTGTCCATTCAAGTACTTTATGTAACTTTTCTAGATTAGTTTCCAGACCTCTGGACGAAACCACTCGTCCAGCATATTTCACCTTTGTCTGACAGAACTTGCATTTCTTTGGCGCGAAATTGAGCAGAAACATTTCCAAAAGTTTAAAACATTATTTTCAAACTGTCAATGTATTCTTGGCAGAAATTTGAAAACATGATGATGTTGTGAAGGAAAATGACGCAAATAGTATGATTAAACAATCTTCCATCAAGCGTTGATAAACTTTTAGCCTTTTTATTCCGAAAGGCAGTCTTTTGAATTAAAACAAATCCTAAGGGGCCTACAGTGAATGTTGTTCTCTGTTTGTGTTCCTATGCTATTTCCATTCGTTAGCAACCACTCTTCATATCTAAAACAGAGAAATCATTAACTCCTGCTAGGAAATCAAGTAGCTCTTCAATTCTTGGGAGTGGATATGAGTTTCTTATAGCTCGTTGATTTAGCTGACGATAGTCCACGCACATTCTTAAACTACCATCTTTCTTCTCGACTAATACAACGTTTGATGCCCAGGTACTAAATAATTTCCTAATAATTCCTGCTTCAGGTAATACTTTTAGATGATTCCTCACCTCTTCATACATTGACGTGGAGATCCTTCTGTGTCTCTGTGTAAATGGTGTTTCATTCATCGGCTCTATCCACTGCTTGACTATATCGGTGTGACCAACATTTAGGTCATTTAAAGAGAAAACATGAGACCAACCAATAATAAAGTCTTCTAAAGCTGTACCTGAAGAATCTATCTTGTCTAGAAGCTCAATGTTGCTTTGATCTACGTTCTCCTCTTTTAAGATTTGCTCAGGTCATTCTTCCACAACGTCTACACACCGTAACTCGCAAAACGTAATTTCCGGTTGAATGGTTACTGAATGAATATTCAAGTTGGCTATTTGAACAGCGACAGTTCCATCCTGATTCGAGTCAGAGTTTGAAATTGAAGAGGTTACTTCCACTTCATCTGGTAAGGGAGGGGGGGGGAGTGTGGTGGCCTACCTATATGAAGCCACTTATTAACCAGCCTATCTGGTCCGGACCTTTTGGTTCAGTGATATGTACACCCGACGGCGAGAGTCAGACACTCTATCCCCTTCCGCTACATTCGGGGGCTCGTCTGACTCTCAGTAGCTGGTGGCAGGTTTAGAATGGGTTTCGACCACTCTGAGAGATGCATCTGGGTGGCATTCGAGGACGAATGTCACGATAATGGGAGAGGAGTGTAGCGGTCTACCTATATGAGGACACTTACTAATCAGCCGAGTTGGTCCTGACCTTTTAGTTTAGTGGTATGTACGTCCGATTGTGAGGCATACGAAACGGGTAAGATTCCTGACCGCGACAGTTAGACTTTATCTCCCCTCCCGTTACATGATAATAAACGTTATTTAGTTGATAGCATGAATACTTTACCTTATGGCTACTTTCTTGTGAGTCTTTCTACTTAATCCCATTTTTCCTTGTAAACAAACGGATATTCCAGTATCATTAAAAGTTTATTTGTTTCGTTTTCTTTTAACTTTTCTTTTAACTATTTCATTTATAAAAACTGATGGCACAACATTATTTTCATTAAAAATATTTTCCATAGATTTTCATCTTATGTGTTAAAGACTACTATACATCTAACATTTTCATGGAAGCCACGAACAATTGCATTATATTTTTGTGTTATCACCCACATAGATATTACGTAATGTCTACCACAGAGTGCTAACTTGGTTAGATTTTATGCTTTCCTTCTTGCATAATTGATGTTGCTGTATTCGTCTATAACAGACAAAGTATTAATTTCCTGGTATACACTAATACGTAATTCTAAACATTTATCTCATTTATCACCAGGATCTATTAGAATTACATTACTGTCTCAAAAATGAAATGTATGTTCTAAGTCTTCTTGTACATAAAGGTTTGGTAGGTAATGAAAAAAAAGTTTGTATATTCTGTTTCCATCAAATGTAGTGCAAACTTTGTCTTTCCGCAATTTGTAACACCATATATAATCATATTATGAGGTTCTTTTAGGTACATTTAATAACTGTATCCTAGGACCTTAGAATATAAGACGTTGACGCCTTTAGAAAAGAATATCTGTAATTGGTTGTTCTGAATGTTTACTTGTACATAAAAGACAAAATAAATATACATTTTGTGTGCATCTATGTTTTATTTTCTATTTATCTGTTGGCGTATTCATTGTGGAACATTTGCTAATTTATGTCCTTAATTTCGGTTTGCAATCAACACTCATCAATGCCCAATTTCTCCATCCTTTCTCAAAATGATTATGATTGTTATGCGAATTAAAATCACTGCTTAAATATTTATTACTATATTTAATCAAGATCTTTTTTCTAAAAATGTGTACAGTTAGTCGTACAGTGTAACAGGTATACGATACTCTGTGAGTGACCCAGAATATCGAGTACCAACAGGTCATGTAAGCTCAGTCACTGTCAATTTGCATGATTCTTGTGGAAATCTAATTATAAATAAGTTAATACTTGAAGCCTACTTTTTGTTGTTTGAAGTGCATTTTTAGGCATTTCCTAATGGCGCCTTTTCTTTGATTACATAAACGTATACAGTCTTTACACGTTTTCCGATCTGTGAGAGAGAGACAGAGAGAGACAGACAGACAGACAGACAGAGAGAGACAGAGAGAGAGAGCGAGAGAGGAGGGAGAGAGCGAGATAGGAGGGAGAGGGTGAGAGAGCGAGAAGGGGCAGAAGAAGAAGAACAATGAAATATGTCTAAATATGAATATATGGGTTTGAATAACATACATAAGGGCAGATATATTTCTGAAATCGAAAATGAAAGTAGTTCTAAAAGTGATATCGCCACTGTGGCGATAAAAGTGGTATCGCCATTTTGGCGATATCATTATTATCCCACTGAATGTTTGAATATCTCAGCATGAAATATATAATAATAAGAAATATTGTAAAGGCTCCTACTCTACTCTATTAGAGTCCCTACATGTTAAAACTGTATTTCATCTCATACGAGATGTTATTTTGGTTAATCCAAGAAAAGATCCTTATGTTTATTCTAGATATGAAGAAAGTGAAATATGAAAATTAAACGGTTTTCTTCGGATATATTCACTGGTTCCACAACAACAAAAACAGTAGCTACTAATTATGGATCTGACTATGCTCCATCACATTTTGCTGGATACACTTTGTACCTTATAGATATCCCCAAATACTATTGTGTTAATAAAATAAATAAGTCAGGTTTATATTACATTTTTATAAACTTAAACATCCAGCCTGCAGATGATTTAAAATGTTATATTATATTAATGGTAAATAATAAAAGTCTTTTTTAAAGTCAATATGAAACTGGAGTAAATTTAGCTAGAGGACCTCATCAAATAAAATGTTAACATAAATTCTCAGGGAAATATGACAAGGTAAAGGAGCTAGATACTTGAATAACTAGTGAACTAAACATGAATTTCAACCATATTGTAAATTTAGGAGAACCGACAAAATTAACTGTTGCATCTACTAGACAGTTTGTGCAGAGACATATTGGAAATACGTACGACTATAGTGGATAATAATGTGAAAGATAATAAAACACGGAGACGGGAAGCTGATAAGAAATTAACAGATATTAATCAGAGTATGACAGAAATAACTAACATAATATATACAAATAAAATTAATAATGATATAGAACAAAAGATAACAACAAAACCAGACAAAATTAAAGAAGAAAGTATTAATTATATAGAAAAAATAACAACAAGCAGTGATTTTAATTCGCATAACAATCATAATCATGTTGAGAAAGGATGGAGAAATTGGGCATTGATGAGTGTTGATTGCAAACCGAAATTAAGTGACAGCTGAAATTTGGGTGCAGCGTCTGTTACCAAACTAGACTGCAAGTTTGCCATGGCCACACAAAAGGTCGCGTTTGAATGCAGAAATAAACAACATAGAAAACCACAATCCATACAAGTAAACTCACAATCAGTAAAATGTTTTGTTTATAAATGTTACGCTCTAAAGTATGTCGGATACGATCATATGATGTTTTTACAGTACTCTCACCCCAAGAATGTTCAATAATTCAGTCCCTACAAGAAATGTATGAACAGAAATAAAAAAAATATATTCATTTTCGTATTCAACCGCTATTAATGTCACAAAATACACAATCTGAAGCATTATATAATAGAATATATTTTTTAAAAATATTTTTTTTTAATCATTTGAAATATTGTAATAGCCAACTACAATATCTATATTTTGTAATGAAATGTATAATTTACCATCTCGTTATCAATGGAATTTGAAAAATATATTTGTTTCTCAGACTGTCCTTCCACACTAATGTAAATTGGCTTTGCCATTTAAGTAACTAGAAAAGTCTTGCCTGACTATTTGCCGCTTCTTCCCGTGCCGTTGTAATCACTATCATATTCAATTCATAGAGACTTATTTCGTTATCCCTTTTTCCACTACCCATAATTTCATCAATAGTATTTAACTTATTTATAGCAGAGGTTAGAATCTTATCGTATTAAAAAACTTTATTATATATCACCTTTCAAAGCTTTTGCAACAAACCATAGTAAAGTTGCACCATATCCTGTAAAAGCTAGAGGAATAATAAGTTCTATGGTACAGTTCACCGCAACTTCTAAACTAGCAGCTGCAATACCCATTCCACCGGAAACACTTGCCATACTAACTTCTATAAAGTTCAAAAACGTCTACGCTGTTTTATACTTTTTTTCTTACACATCTATATTGTTCTATCTCTTTAGTTAAAAATCATTATTAATTTCATTAATTATCATCAGCCTAAAATGAATTCCATGGTCGTTAGGCAATTCCATTTAACTATTTCATTATTTTGTTAGAAAGTATATTTTGTTCTATTAGATAGTCAATAGTTAACTGACTAAAAAAAATTGAAATAACCAATTTTAGTCCTTCTTATATACCCATGTTAGATGGGGAATCTATTTTAAAATTTAATATCCTCTTCAAAACCGTATTGTAACTTACTGCAAGAGTTGCATTAATGCTGCATGATAAATAGTGTTAATTATGATGTTCGTTTCACTTTGCGGTTTGTTCGCTTGTCATTTATTAATATAACTTTTATTAAATATAGTTATACTTGCATAACTCTACAACAGCATTTCTGGAAATGGACTTACTTTATTTGGCTCTTTGGAGGATATGTTACAGGTTCGAGAAGCAGTCCTAGCAAAGCGCAATCTTGGCTCCCAACTCCGTCCCCGTTGCTGATTCTTTTTTAGGTGTTGTTTATTTTTTAAAATATAACACACACACTCCAATTACAACAACTACGCTAGTTATCAAGTAATAAATGTTGTAGCCTATTTAACAATACGTAAGTCATGTCTGGATGACTCTTTGCTCTTAGTGGCCATACTATATTTAATTCCTCTACTTTTAATTTTTTAAGTTCCTGTGAACATTTTCCAAGTTGTTTACCAAGTTCAAATTTACGAAGATCTTTTAGCTTTTGTTAAGTTACCTTCTTTTGGTGACTTAGGAGCCTTTAATGTTTCTTCAGATTTACTTTCCAGAACTTGCTTGCTTCGATCTACCTTAAAAGTTTCCTAAACAGTTATTTCCTAAACAGTTATTCAAGTTATCTTAAAGTTATTTTCAAGTTATTTTCAAGTTACCCTCAAGTTTGGTTCAAGTTAGCTTCAAGTTTTTTAAAATGTACCTTCAAGTATCCTTTCACTTACCTTCAAATTATTTTCAAGTTACCTTCAAGCTATTTTCAAGTTACCTGGAAGTTATTTTCAAGTTACAAATATTTTAAATAGTGTTTATAGTTATTGACTTTCTACAGTAATTACGTCCTGCTTTGCTAGAACTTGAGACTTATTCTCCTTGCTCACGCATTCCTTTTTAAATGTACTTAAAAGCTATCAAGCTAGGACATAATGCTGAAATTGGTGATCCAAACCTAGGAGATAAAACCCATTAAATTATCTAATTCCATTTGCTGTTAAGTAGTCTTTTTTCCAACTCTTTCTATATTTCGTGTAAGTTATCAGTTGGAAGAAATTTACTCATCAAAGATGTTATTCCTAGTATTATTGCATCTGACAAAATCTTTGACATTTTAGATGATCTAGCATTTAATTTTTTTTTATATGCTTTCTTGATTTGTTTTGAATCCATTTTATCCAACTCCTTATCGTTTAAGTGTTTACCATTTATTTCCTTGTATGGTCCATATACTCTATTACTTTTAACTCCTTTTTGTAGGCTTCTGTTATTTCGTCTTCATAAATAGTACTATCAGATCAGTCAATATCTTATTTAAATTTTAAAGTACCTAAATCTTTTTCAAGCTGATTTTGATCCATTTAAATAGTGTAAAATAGCGGAAGGTGGTTATGATTACTTGGTCGAGGAACCTCTGTCTGAGCATAGTCCAATGCCAACTCCTTTGCCACCAGTTGTAAACGTAAACCCCCTACATCAAGAGTTCAACAAGTATTTTATACAAAGAAGATATCATACACAATTTTAAGTTAAAGGAAGAAGAGAATATGTTAAATGAGCGTTAATTTAAAATGATAAAATAAAATTATTGTATTACATAGGACAAACCGGTAATCCAGATGTTCAAATTACAAAGATTGGTAGCCCCATCCCTTCTCAAAATGTTATCATTTCACATCATTGCTAGTAAACTAGGTGGAAGTAAGTTTTTGCAAGATATAACTTGGAAAGGAACAGGGAACATATGGAATAAGGCAGAAATTATTCAAATTAAAACTGCTACATTTAAAGATAGTGTCGCTGAAACGAATTTGCTGGAATCTTCAAATTATATAGGAGGTATCTATAAGAATTTAAATAATGCAACTATTGATGTTACGAATCAAATTAAAAAACTACAAAATGACCTTGCAAATGTTCGTAGATTGTATACTGATCAAGAAGAAAGAGAATTAAGAGGACACGTGACTTATGTTGAAGTTGGAAATTAAAAACATATTATCAATGAAAACAGACCTTGACTCGCTTGATAACAATATGAAGAAAATTTAAAAAAAAAGATATTGCTAAAGAACAAGACCCATCTAAAAAAGTTAAATTAAATGATTTATTACAAAGTTATAAAAAATAAAAGGGCTCAAATAGTTGGCCATTTACCAGAGATAGAAAGTAACTTTAGTGAACATATTGATAAAATTTAGTCAAAATTTAAAGAAAAGTTACAATTGGGTGAAAGGTTAAAACGGTTGTTCAAAGAAAAAGGTGCATCAATTGTTACTGTTTCCACAGCTATTGGTATTATAGCTTCAAAACTCTTGGCTTAACCATAGCAAATTTTGTCAAAGGATTAACAAAGAGTGGCGGCGGTAGTAACAGTGGTGACAGCAGTAGTAGTAGAGGCAGTCCTGATTCATTCATTGATAAATTCAAAAAAGGCATGACGAATTTTGCTGAGCATTTGTCTAACTTAGCTAAACAAGTAGCAGCAGCATTGCCGGGTATCATTGATAATGTAATAAGCTGGCGTTTGACATCGGACAGAAAAATTATTTCTGTAATAGCTGATACTGCCATTTGTTAATTCTTGCATTAATTAGTTTGTTCTTTGCAATTGTACTAGAGTTGTATTTGTAGCAACAACAAAGATTACAGATTAACTAACTATTTATTAAGTAAATTGAGCCAGCTAAAGCAAGCATATACATAATATTAAATATTTGTTTATTGTTTCATGATCTATATTATTAGTTGTACCCTTGTAAACATAATTCGTATTAGTCTTATTAGTCTTCTCATGTGATTTTAGTCAATTATTATTATAACCTTCTATTCTATCCATTTTCATCACCATTTCACTGGGTGTCAAAAATACACAATCGCCACCAACTGCATAGTGTAGCCTAACTTTTGAATCTGAAATATATTGCTTTGCACTCTTGTTGTAATGTAATCATCTGAATCATAACCTTCTTAACTTAAAATTAAATATTCAATTTTGTTTTACTGTGTCGAGAACAGTATATTTAGATTCCGTAAAAGATTTTATGTTTTGTACTTGGTCACCTTAAGTAGAAATCATATATGATCTAATACTCTGATTTAGACGCGCTACTCCTTCACTTGTTACTCCATTACTAACTTGAAGAAAGAAAAAAGTCCATCCAATTTCTTCTTCTGATTTTATTTCAGAGTTATATTGCTCAGGACTGTATCGTATCCACCATCCTCTATTCCACCATATGTCTAGTTCATATGTTTCCTGTCTACTTTTCTTATTTTCAGTCATGCCCCTCTATATTTTTAAACATCTTCTGGGCCCATCAACATTATTAAAATTCTTTCCTCTTAAATATCTCAAATCATGAGGTGATGTGATATTAAAGTTATTACAAATTAACTGAAATTTAGTTATATCAATATTGTTGTTTGTTGGATTAAATGCTTGATTATATGGTAATAATACTGAGCATTCAGACAGTAGTTTTGGTATATGAAAGTATATATGAATCCAATATATTAATTTTACTAACTCTGGTATACTTTTATCTGATAAATGCAAATAAGATATTCCACATCATGCTGTTGCCATCCATACTGCCCAGTTTATTTGATGCTGCCAAACGTTCATATCACACTGTGTCTTATATCTTTTCACTGAAAATAGTCAGTGGTTTGTATGTAAAATCGACATTTTCTGTGTATTATATTTTATCCCGTTAAATTTATTTCTTATATTAACGTGTAATGTCCAAGTTATAAATTTAAACTGTAAACTGGTTTGCTTGACAAGGGTAAGGTGCGCTACTTGTTAGTTTTCTAAATCTGAATTCCATCATTTATTTACATAAAAGTTTTCATGGGGAATAGGATTGTTAGAATTTTAAAATAATACAATTGGGGGAATATGCGCTGGTTTTATATCTTATATTTTTGGTGGGTGGGTGGGTGACCCTGTTGTTGTAACAACTATTTTCAGTGCCATTTAGGCCGGTGACCCTGTTGTTATAGCAACTGTTTTAAAGATCACTGACCAAGGGTTGTTATTCTTATAACAACTAATTTGACAACCACTGGCCCAGGAGTTACGCTCACAAAAATGTGACGACCACTGGCCCATGAATGACACTCATAAAATGTTGAGTATCACTGGTCAAGGAATTACGATCATACATATCTGACGGCATAAAAGTTTGAAGGACAGTGTTCCAGGTTTTTTCATAAAATTTCAAGACCAGTGGCCTAGATGGGCCAGGTTTTCATGAAAAGTGCTTTAAAAGAGTGTTTTTGGTGGGCTTTTTTCATTAAAAATGACAAAAAAATTGGTAAAGTCGGTCAAACATTTATTAAGTGGCCAAGGAGTTACGTTTCCTACACTAAGTTTGTATATTCGCGTATCGTACATCTTTGTTTTAACGTCATGATCTCTTGATATTGATTCATTAACATATTATATTAAGTAAGAGAATGTTACATTGTGGTCGCAAAAGATACATTTTACTTCATGTTGATACACTTTATTTTCATTTAGCACCAATTAATGAATATGAGACATCGGTTGTCTTCAGTAATTATCACAAGTGAACAAGATAATTTAGTATATAGTTATCAGATGTTCAGCTTGGTCTCCAACCTAACAGGGACATACAGTTTTATGCAGTTTAGGAGGTATTCATCGAATGCGATATCAAACGAAACTGATTGTTATTCTTTTGGTTTCGAAGAATTCAGAAAAGTGTCTGGCCCTTGGAGCTCTGCAAGTAAACTCAATGGGCAGCATTGTCAAATTTGTGTAGCATGCTCTGGTCTTAAAATATAAACTTCAAGTGTGTCGCTTCATATCTATCGGAGTTAGCTTGGCGAGGTAATAAGCTGCTAGCTGATTTGTATCACATTCTGAGAAGGAACTTGCTAAATGAAACGCTATGTTCCACAAACATGTCAAGCTTCCTTTTTGGAAAGATGGAGGACCGATTTAGTGCCGATATATATTGCGACTCAATGTTAGTAATATGATGAACATGTTTGATCATCTAGATTCACGGATGCTCTTTGTCGTAGTTCATATAAAAGTTTCAAACCTTGTAAAAAATATCGTAAAGACTCATTAACTCTAATTCTTTTTCTTCTCACCTTTAGGCATTTATCCTTCTCACCTTTATGCATTTATCCACACTTTAATGGCTTGTGATTACAATAGATTTACAAGTAATTTGAGTTAGATCACAAGTTTGCATTCATTACGTAATTGTTAATACTTCCATGGCAACGATACATATAAGCGAATGGATTCAATATCTATCTAATGCGATCCTTCTATGCTAAATAGGTATACGCAAATGACACCTCTGTTCGCATTAGGAACATGTGACAGATAAACTCACAATGGTAGAAATATAAAATAATAGTATTTGTGATTATCGTGTAGTTTTAATTTTTATTTGTAAAAGATTATTATTTTGAATAGAGATTTTTTGTTTTTAATTCACCCCAGAATCATAACGGTGCCAAGGTTTCTGCGCCTTGGAATCACCATGTACACTCATACACCATGTGCATTCATTCACCATGTACACTCATACACCATGTACACTCATACAAGGTGGATACACAATTTAAAAGTCAGAGTATTTGATGTGTCATAATGATATAGTACATACTGAACCTTGCTAATATTGCAGTGTTTACTACTTGTTGGGCTGTAGTAATTTGATACCTATTCAATTGATCATACAGTTTCTATAAACTAGTCATGTACATCTTCGTAAGTATCTTTTGTTATAAATACAGATTATTTTCTTTTTTTCTTTTAAAGTTTACTTGATATAAAGTTAAATTACATATAAATGGAATACATTGTATATTGGGACAGTATTTAAACCATTTTTTAATAAGACAAATGTTGGCAGTTCTCGACAATTATTTTGTGTCGCTGTAAGATGAAAGAAAAGAAGTTAAGAAAAGAGGTGGAACAGGATAGAAGAGGAAATTTTGTTCACTTATATATTTTCAAAGATAACACACACACACACACACGTGTGTGTGTGTGTGTGTGTGTGTGTGTGTGTGTGTGTGTGTGTGTGTGTCAAGAATATTGGCATTTCTACAAAACAAATAGCAGAGAATGCATATATAGGCATACTTATTCACGACAATCGCCACCAAAGTAGTAAATAATAATTTGTGCGTATATATAAATACATATACATACAAACTTTCTTAACGCAGAAAAGGCCTTAACACTGCCTTGAAAATTACATGTTCACGAGTAGCTTTTTACTTTTCCCGCATAAGCATTTTTTTGAAACATTGGTAAAATACGTCCTTTCGATACCCTAATGGTCCTTCATCTAAAATAGGTAAACATCCCATAATATAGCAAATCTTTTATGCAAATATATTAAGTATAATGTTACAGATAGGAAGTTACCTAATAATATTGTATCAGATTCGATCTTTTATGACAGGTGCGGTACATTCGAAAACATGTGTTTGCTTGCCTATGTAAAATTTCAGGCACCCGATATTGGGAAATGCAAAGGCCTGCATAGAGAATAAATCAGATACTCTACTGACTCTATTAACTGTTTGTACTTTAAACATTTATTGTCCAAACATTTCCATTTACAGTTTCTATAATTAATATATTTTTCTACATTAAAATTAAAAGCAACAATCTTTTTGAACAGAGACAAAATTGGCCTGTCTCTGTTAAATCAACATTTATAAATATATTGTTTTGCATATAGAATTATCACATTATTTGATCATCAGCCTGAGTTTTGTCCTTAATTGCAAATATAATATTTATGTCTATGAATTTCAAATTATTTGTGTGACTACACGTACTTTTTATCCATTGTAAAACATCAATTGATAAAAAACTTAGTTATGTGACAATCTCCAAATTTGTGAAATGTTGTCTCTGCATGTAACATACAAAAAGAAAAGAGTTTATTTGAAATAATTCTAATTCTTTTGAGAAACGCATTCATAGGCAAAATTCTATGTAATATTTTAAGCTGTAACCATGTAAGATTTGGATATTTTGAAGTTTATATGGTAGCAAGAAAAATTTCTGCCAGTCATTATCTTCTAAATAGTCAAATTCAACCTTCCAGATTTTTCTAGAAGTTGGTACTTCATTATTTCTAATAAGTTTTTTATAATGGAATAAACAGCAATATTTACGAATGATTGCTGTTACAATCATAATTGATACAAAATTTATTTTATATCACTTTATAGCGTCAAGTAAGCTTTGAAAATCTTTTAGATTAATGTTAGTAGAAACTTTTTTTTAAAGCTGTCTAAACTTATCCAGGAACCATCCTCATTAATAAAATCATTCACAAATCTAATGTCTTTCTTGAGCCATGTTTTCAAGATTTAAAATACAAATCTTTAATTTTACTAAAATATTAAAATATTTCAACAAACAATCAAAGTGAAAGAATTAAAAATAACTTACAGTATAGAATATCCTTAATAATCCTAAATTGTTTTAAAGTTCACTGATCCGGAAGTCAATCCAAATATTCCGAATGTAGTATGTTCCGAATGAAGTAACCTTCACTGTACTAATGTGTTGATAAGAATAAGTTATATTCAAGTAATCCTTGCGAATATGGAATATCACAAGTTCTAGAAATGTTTCCGATAATTCCACGGAGCTGTATAAATTTTCAGGTTGAAGAAACAGTACTAATCCAGAATGCACTGTATTAAAATAAATAGATCTCCAAAGTAGAATATCATAGGCACAAAATGAACCAAATTCGTTTATGACCTCTCAATTCAATGTAACTATGAAGAATGCCCGAATGATACTATTAATTCTATAATATAGTCTCCCACAACGGAGAAACAAAATAAAACCCATTACGTCTTTGATAAACAACTGGGCATTTCGAAATATTGCAACCCTCTCCGAACGAATCAGAAAGTAGGTTATGCGTGACATCGCCAAAATGCTAGTGTACCAACGTTTAAAACAGTAAATAACGTATTGACACTGAAGAATCATAGAATCTAGGTCAGAAGTTCACTCTCTCACGCGCGGAAAACACGTCACATGACTAAAGCTTCAGCGAAATATCGATCGAGCCTACCGTATGTGTACTCACGGCAAGACGACAGCTGTTAGACTAAGAACAGAGATCATAAACTAATAAACTATATCATTATTAAAAGAAAAATGATATATAATTCCGTAACAATAAGGATTAAACCATATTTGGTTTTCCAAATAATGTTCAGCTGTGACCATTTTGAATGATCTAGTTAGTTCTAAATATGCTTTAAAAACGTATATGCAAAAATATATGCAAAAAGGATTGAGATCCTTTTTACTGAATTAAGAAAATCTACTTCAAATAAAAAGAAATTATTAATGTTTGATACTGAAACCTGTAACAAACTTTTCCGGTTAGATTCATCAGACAATATTCTTCTAAGCGATATAAGTTTCAAAGCATTCATAAAATTAAATATATTAATCACATGTAATCCTCCCTCATGATAATCCTTTGCGGCAATATTTCTTTTAATGTTGTCTTTGAACCCATGCCATATAAACTTGTAAAAGAGTGTATTTAGTTCCCTAAGAACCTGCTTAGATGGATATGGTAATGACAATAAAAGATGATTGATTTTAAAGATAACTAAACTTACTATCACAGTTATCCTCCCAAATGCAGTTAAAAGCCTTTTATTCCACCGAATTAGCAGGTTCTTAATTTCCCGAAGTTTAGATGGATACTTAACAGTTGTTATTTTTTCCAAGTCAGTTGACACACAAGACAACAACCTCAATTAAGTTTATATTCTGGACATTTTTTTGTTGCTACCAGTTCTACTTCCAATCCAAACTACCTTTGGTTTTTTTTAAATATTTATATTAAAACCAGAAAATTTGGAATATTGATATAAAATATGTGGAGCGGACATCAGAGATTTCTCTGAACAATCAATAGCAAGTGATGTATCATCAGCATACAGAGAAATTTAAAACATATATTACCTCTGTTTATTCCCCTAACATTGTTATTTTTTCTTATCATATGGGTATAAATGTCTGCAAACAGGATACAACTATATGTGGAGAGTGACTTTCCTGTCTGCACCCTCTTTCGATACTAAACCAATTAGAGACTTGACCATTATGTGTTGATAAGTATTCCTGTATATGGATAGTCGGTCAGGATATAATAAAGATTTTCAAGTATACGAGTCAGACTTAGAACCAGAATTCTATTTTAGATATCAAAGTTTTGATCAAGTTAAAGATTTCTAAATGTAAACAAATATTTACTAATATAAAACTACCAATGATTCTAAATTTCATTCAGTTCGACTTGACAGTCTCTGGTATATTTTATTCTACATTTGAGTCCATTCTTGATCTCAGGTGTGCAAGCTTTAAAAACAAATTAAAGCAGGAAAACAGGATGTAATCCTTTCCAATTTGCATTAAGCCATATCTTGGTGTTTTGACTTGGTAAGAAATAGTATGACTCTGCGTTACGATAAAACATTACGTTGAGACACAGTACACAAAAGCGATATAGACGGGGCAATTCTTGCGAAGGAAACCGAAGCAGATAGAACGAAGCATATACATATGGTGTAATTGTATCGCTATGTTTACGCTTTGACATCGAGACGTGAAATCGCGTAATGATATCGTTGTGTAACCGCATTTATCGCTGTTTGCGACTCTGATTGACAATTAGAACTGATTTCCACTTTGTTTCCATAATGTAAATATATTCTTGCCTACCTGCCGGAGGATTTGATTGCATGCTGTCCGCTGTGTTTGTCTGAGGTCAGTTCACAGTGATGACTGGAACAATCCCAGTTGCTTAGGCTCTCGAAATCCGGGTTCTGCAGCAAGTTGGGCGCAGCAGCGGCTACAACTGCTAGACTAAAGGTGAGGACAATACGAAAATCCATCCTCTTGGCTGTCATGTCACCGCTAACATGCAGGTCTTCATGGGGAGTCATTTTATATGTCAATGCTTATCTGACTTAACGTGTGCCCACATTATCGTTGGTCATTAACAATCCAAAGATAGATCGTTGTAAATGTGGTAAAGGTACTAAAAACTTATTGTAAAGTCACACTTAATAAAAAAAATATATTGCAAGAATAAAGTTAAACTTATTATTTTTCTTAATTCTTTTCTTTAGGAACACATTTGGATAAAGAGGAGAGAAAGGAGAATGAAGGCGATAATACTGATGACAAAATACGACGCCTATGATAATAAGTGCTGACAATACTAAAACCAATTATTATCTTTCACGTTGCCGCAAATTCACAGGTCTTCACCAGCGAGTCATTTCACAAGCTGACACTTTTCTGACCTGACGTGTCCACTTTATCGTCGGTCATTGATAATCCAAATATAGATCGTTCCAAAAGTGGTAAAAGTACTAATAATCTCTTGTAATGTTACGCTTAACAAATACAGTATTGCACGAATAAAGTTAAGCTTTTATTTCGCTTAATTCTTTTATTTAGGAACACACTTGAAAAAAAGGAGGACAAGGAAGATGAAGATGATAGCACTGACGACAAAATATGACGCCTATAATAATAAGTGAGGATAATACGGAAATCCATCCTATGCTGTCATGTCACCGCTAAAGCACATTTCTTCGCATGTGGGTCATTTATACGCTGATGCTTTTTCAGACGTGTCCACTTTATTGTTGGTCATTGACAATCGAAAGATGGATCGTTTCAAATATGGTACAAGTACTAATAAACGTTTGTTTTCCTAGACTTAAAAATAAAACAATGCATTTCACGAATAAAGTTAAAATTCATATTGATCTTAATTCTTTCCTTCAGGAACACACTTGGTAAAAAGAGAAGGGCAAGGAAGATGAAGACGATAATACGACAAATTAGAAACCTACGATAATAATAATAATAATAATAATAATAATAATAATAATAATAATAATTATTATTATTATTATTATTATTATTATTATTATTATTATTATTATTATTTTACTTTTAATAGGTTACAGTTAATGTTTCGTTAGTGAAATCTTATTATTTGGTCCTTTTTACCAATATATAGAGGTGAGCTTTTGCTGACAAGAAAGGTCACGGCGTTTCCTCATGAATATGTGTGTAAAATTTTATATTTTCACGAAAGAAACCCGGTCATGCTCACAAAGTTTCATGAGCTCGACATACATCACAATATTTTATCAAACAGGTGCTGCAGGCAGGACACCACATTCACATACTTTGACTTCGTGGGTGGGGAATCCAGCCGAGTCAGTTGAACCCAACCCAGGCAAGTATGTCTATATTAACACAGCAGACCATCACCCTCCGGATTCTATAGAAATACGGAATGAGATAAGGAAACTGAATGACAGGTTGAACGAGTAAGAGTAAGGCTCTACGCAGCAAAATCGACGAACTTACTGGTACATGAAATGAGTTGGAGGCACAGCTTCAGCAAAGTGAGGAGAAATTAGACTATTAGGAAGCACAGTTAAGACACAATAGCTTTGTGTTTTACAGTTTGCCTGACAAGCGCAATCAGGAAGCACAGTCAAGATGCATAACTTTGTGTTTTACAGTTTGCCTGAAAAGCGTGACACAAGGGGGAAGACAGTGAGCAAATGATCAAAGAGTATATGAGTGATGTTTATTGTATCGACAACTGAAGTGTTTTTAAAATATACAGAAATTTTAGGAAGGAATCCCGTGAAGCAGCGGACAAGGGGAACAATGATGAGAATGATAAGATCATTGCATCAGTCAACCCAGATATAAATACTCTGAAGAAGCCATAGATGAGGACAAGAAAGCTTACCTTATATTGTACAAGTTGGTTATAGACGGTTATATTTATGTGCACGATGAGATCAAGAAAGACGCTGTGTTTGCAGCAAGAAAAAAGGGTTTAAGACGTAGCATACATGTTTTGAGGAAAAAGAGAAATCTTTCACCGCTTCATTATATTGTGTAGTACGGAATGTATCTCATTTAGTTTGAAATTGTCAATGGAAATTGAATTAGACTTTCCTGATTCTCGACATTGTGTAGCAGATTTTGGACGAATGTGTGATTGGAAACATTGGCAGATGCTACAAATCAATTTTATATGAATGATTTTAGTCTTTATATAACGCAACGATAAAATCACAGTCACCTAACATAAATTAAATTGAAACATATCAGTATATGTTCGCGTGTTTCTTTTTTAAAATCTCAAAATTATCACACAGTCAAGTATGTCAATAAATATTGCTTTGCTGATTATTGCTTCCAACTTAAGCATGTTAAAATGTAAGCTCATTTTTGAGTTTGTCTATTTTCCATGGAATATTTTTCAGTACACTCAGAAGAAAATGTGTTGGCAAATTTAGAAAATGAACTCTTTTAAGTTTAAGGCAAATACACCGATTACAAAATAATAGTTGCGATAGATTTTAATGCTTACACTTCCACCGATGCTGATTATATCAGTTTGATGGTACGGTACCTCCTCCTAATGAGTATAATTACTTAAATGATTTAGACAAACAAAACCGTGAAAATGATGCTACACTTATATACAGGGTACTTCATCATCTACAACTGAAGATGTCCTTGTCGATCACTCAATTGTTAATTTATGATTTTATTTGAAATCGATGATATATTGGAATGATTACATATGCCCATTGTATGTTTTCTTTATTACATAGATGTAACTGAGCAGAGATTAATAGCTAATTCTGAAGAAAAGCACGCTGATAAATATGTATGGAACAACATGAAATAATCATCATATCTTCAAAACTTGAATGAGTTACTAACCAAGGTGTAGAATCAATATATAATAACATAGGAAATGATAATATAGAATAATATATTGAAACGTGATTGGGTATTTATTATGAAATCAAGTTTTACATTCAGAATCAAAAGTTTGAAATTAATTGTATCACAATATTTGGAGGATATTAGCTTTAAATTGACACGGACAGCAAAGTCCCTAAAAAGCGGGTCTTTATTTTCAGATTGCAAGGAACAGCGAAATCTCACGATGATCATAACACTAAACGCATTTGGCTCCTAAAAAGTCTAACAACCTATGTTACATATTCATCTTGACATTAATTATTTGTTGGAGCTACCCAATGATACAAAACAAGTAGATTCGTTACAAAGAAAATGCTGATACTAAACTTTACGTTGAAGTTTTGGATAGATCTCTATGAGAAGAGGAATAACATTAGGTAGATTGAGGAGTGCAAAAGCAGGGGGATTAAATGTCTTGAACAGCGATTTCTGTAAGTATATTACTCATATACTAATTGAATACATTTTGTGAACTTGGCTGTCATTCATAATGTTAGTCAAGGGCGATAACAACAACTATCCTTAAAAAAGGGGATGCAGTTGATCTTGGACATTATATTGGCATACTTGCAGTATTGCAAAGTTAGGCAAATTGCCTGTTCTAATGTTATTTTCTATTTAAGACACGAAAATTGCCCAATTTCCAATTATAGATGAAACGCCTGAGGTTCAGCGCCTGATATTGAAAAGTACACAAAGTCATGTAATTTTGTAAATATATACTTGGCATTTCCAAATCTACCCGTAACTTATTTTTATTCAATGGAATAGAAATAATTTATATCCAACACATCAGATACAAACGGATATTCAAACTTTGGTTTCCAGTCTTGAAAATGCGTGATAGTTGATTCCAAAGTAATTGAAATCAGACGAAAACTGTCAGTATGTATGTTTAGGAATATCCAAGCACAAAACATGAGGTTGAGGTAGATATTACTATGGGAGCAGATAACTAATTCAATTCCCATAGACGGTAACTTGAACCGTTTGTCGTAGAGTTTCGCATGTATACAATACTATTTAGGTGTAGATATATTTCCTAAATGGGGAATGAAAATAGTTACAAAAAAGTGATATAGCCACTTTGGCGATAAAGGTGGTATCACCGATGCGGCGATATCAGTTTTCTCCCACTAATACATTTTAATTTCTCATTATGAAATATATAATACAAATATTTATGTTAGGAAGACATAATATATAAGATATGTAATATTGTTTAAAACAAATACCATTTTATAATGATTTGTCCTGCCTATTTAAAATTAAGAAAAAAGTTTATGCTTTCCTACATTATAGAAATTCAAATGTAGAGAAATGTATTTTTGGTTAAAACATGTGTGGAGTTAGTAATGTTAATAACACAAAGGAACGCGCTAAACTTGCAAACTTTTACATGTAACAAAGCATTCTTTTGTGTATGTTGTTTGTCTTGTTTATGTTTGAGTTTTGTAATTGCCTTCGACGAAACATCAATGAGAGTAGAAAGCGCCCAAGCTTATTAAATCTAATTTTGCACTGTTTCTTGTCAGTTTATATATATATATATATATATATATATATATATATATATATATATATATATATATATATATATATATATACGCAAAAATTTTTAACGGCGCAATTGCAAAACAGTTTGCCAGCGTATCAAGCTAATCAAACTCTTTGTCATGGGATGTAACAACTGAAATCCACAAATCAAGAACTAAGCGAGGAAAGGCCTGGACTAGTATACGTTTAAATGACAGGGGAAATCTACAAACAAGATTTCAATAATGGAAGAAAGAATGAAGAAGCATCTGAAGAAAGGTCTTAAAATGTGTAAACTACATTTCTGATTTGTGCTATTGCCACATATACAAACGTTTATAACAATAATCAAAGATGGGGTGATCTGTGTAATTACGCATAAATCATACGCAGAACCAAATTGTTTTGATGTATTTAAATGCCGAGAGCAACGGACGTAAATCATTCGTGGCGAAAATCAACGCAATTTTAGACAAGATACTATAGTTTTTACTAAATATATTATATGCCCACCAAGGTTATTCGTGAAGGAGGTAGTAAAGGAAATATGTCAGGAGAGTATTGTAGCCGGATACTGAACAAGAGTTTTCTGAAATCAACGGTTTCACCAACATATTGAGTGGCACATATTTTGTGTGTCAAGAGATACATTACATTTTTGTTTCGACATTCTAACTTCTGACTGATAGCAAGCTAACCCTTGTCACGGAACTTCTGAACGATTTGATCTTTAGCATATGTTTGCAAATTATATAGAGCTTGTCTTTTTGTTAACTGTATGTGCCTGAATCTGTGGTCTTGTTCGAAATTACTTTGGCACGTACCTGATGGTAGATCTACAATAAGCAACCATATGAACTTGTTGAAATATACCCTTCTAGCATTCGGAAGATTTGATCTGGTGCTTATACTTCAGAATGATCTGTTGTAAGTTTGGGGCATTGAAGCGGAAAGTTACCACTAAGGGGATGCGCTTGTTGGCTTCCTTGCTTTTATATTTAAAACATATATTTATAATTTTGGAAACGATTTATTTACAGAATCAAATACCAGTCATTAAAATACCGAACGTTATATAACACATTTGAAGCAATTAATTATTATACGCCAGGATATAACACATATAATAAAGAAAAATACTGAGTTAAATGTACAAACTTCATACATAATACATCAGGTGAAAAAAAAAGAAAACAAAACCCAACACATTTTCATAAATATTTTGCAAATAGGGGCATCACAGTAATCGAATACAATTAAATAACAATTATGGATTGTATATGATTGACAAGATTCAATAAAATGACCTGTATATAATATAATTTTGTTAAGAATTTCAAACTCTATACTGCCTTACTAAATTTTGAGTTATAACCTTCAAGAGGGTAATACTGTTTGAAAGCTTTTAAATACTGGCGATGAGGCGATTCTGAGAGAGACAAATTAAGAGGATGTTTAATCCAATCAATATTTGCCTCATCATGTTCAAAGATTACTCTGCATTGTCGTGGCTACTCATCATGGATATTGTAAAGAGTATGTTTTTGTAAAGTCCTATCTTACAACTAATCCATGCATTATACATTTTTGTAAATGTTTAGTCCAAGGCTTTAGTTTTACAATGCAATGGACGGGTGACGCTAGAATTCTGCAAAAATTAGAAAATGGAAAATTGTCAACATTTGCACCATCCTCGTATATCTATATAGTTTTTACCTTTTTACAATTTCTTACTACTAGTTCAAAGATTGTATATTAGTGGGTACAACTCGATCCAATACCAGTTTACAAACTTATAATTATGAAATAGTTGTTATAAGTGCGATTACGCATTGCATCTTATATAGACAAGACCCAAATTGCATCTTATATAGACTAGACCCAAATGTTTGCTCTTTCCTTGGAGAGCGGAGAATTATTTATATAAGCAATCATTACTCTGCCGTATTCGGTACATTGCATCAAACATACTATATAGCAAACGCAAAACTTTTATACTTGAACTGTCATAATTTGGTATGTTTTATTCTCATCTTCAGATTTATTTTATTTTTCCTGACCCATTTGATCCACCAATTAGTCCTATGCAGATACAACAATGATCATGGTTTGTGGCAGATATTACAAATTTTACAAAGATTCTCGGCCAAAATCTCTTGTCAAATGAAGGTAAAAGTGAAAATGTGCACAACAAAACCTCTCTTCTTGTTATACGAATTACTGAAACATCGTAGGGTCAAAACGGTAAGAAAAGAATAAGTCTTTCATCTTTTGAGGCATTTTTTCTTTACTAAATATATTCCGTTTTTTCCGTTTCTGATGAGTATCTGACGGTTTATATGCACAACTAAACCATAACAACTTGTTCTCATTCATAATGCGGTGCAAAACTCTTTATTACAGGGTCCAAAACCGAGGTTTACCAAAATGTGCGAAAACTTGTAACAATATTAATGATAAAATATACGTGTACCTCAATGCAATTAAGCTGCATGAAGACCGACGAAGACCGTTTCTCAACTGTTGCTTCTTTCTTTATCCACTATTTAGTTCTTACTTGTAGACACCCCACCCCCACCCCATCATTCAAACATATAATAGTACAGGTTTTCTCTCCTTTTTGTGTGTAGTGTTTGGTTTGTTGATGCATGTTGTTTCTTCCCCAGACGAAGATCCAGATTTGCTCAAAACGAAGGATAACTTTTGAAATATATATATATATATATATATATATATATATATATATATATATATATATATATATATAATTGCAACGGAAGAGAGCCAATTTAAAGCAATAGAAAGTAATTTTCTAGTTCAAGACATCAACTACCATTCAAGTTTCAACATTAGATTTCGTATGAGAAATTATTTCTCAATATATGCAGATATATTTTTATTTTGCAAATAAAATAGATAACAACACAAGAAATCATAAAATCATCCATGATAGTTTAATCTCAAAATTTTACACGATACAATTTCCGATATGTAGTTTACAAGTTTCTATATAATTCTTTAATATTTAAGGACTGAACAAACTATTTCCAATAATATTTTAAATATGTTTCAAGGTTTATAACATTGCATAAGGAAGTTAATTTTCAGTTAAAATTAAATCCTTTTAAATTGATTTTGTTGCTCGGCTTCGGAGTAAAGATAGCTTTTTATTTTGCTGGTTGTTTCAGGATGAATTTGATGCAAAGCAAAGGTTCATTTGCAATAACTCTCAAGATAATAATACTTTGAGACATATAAATCATATGTCACATAGTTAATCCTTTTTGTTTTCAAATATTAAGCATATAAATTCTATCTATATGTAAATACTAAGTATTATTTCCTTGAACCTTTGATCCTTTGATTCCTTTGATTCTGTGTTCTTGTTCAAGACTCTCGATACAATATTTACAGATTTACAACCTAATTTCTCAAATAGATTCTGCCTTACGAGCTTTCTTGGGTTTTGAATACAAATGATGTGATGTTAGGGATTTTACTTTTGCTTTTTATTTCTTTGATTTATTATTTACCCTAATTATTAAAAAAATGAAAAGGTTTGCAAATATCCCTGCAAATAAACAGTCTCTGGCTTTGTTTTTGATAATTTGGCAGCGTACACGTGCCGATGGCAGTATCAATAGCTGGGGACTCGAGTGTAAGTCTATCGGTGCGTGTATTCAACCTCTGCAATAACTCGGAGGTAATACATTGAAACATACATATGATGTGTCGCACAGTTATTCATTCATTTAAGTTTTTATCAACATGGGGCTCGGGTTACACTTAAAATGTAACCAGAAAAGCCGGTGCGTGTGGTTGAGTGAACAATATCAAAGCCGGGACTGTGAATTTTTGAAAAGTAACTCGCTGCAGACACAATAGTGTGACGTGACGGGAATGAAATAATGACTGAGCTTTTCTGGTTACATTTTAAGTATAACCCGAGCCCCATGTTGATATAAACTTAAATTAATGAATAACTGTGAAACATAATATATGTATGATTCAATGTATTACCTCCGAGTTATTGCAGAGGTTGAATACTGTCCCCGCATCAAACTCGTCCTGTATAATACTACGTAAGAATCAACGACCCTTTGCTAGCCAAGATGGGTCTAGGTATTGTGGCGTAGTGTGAAGATGCTAATGAAAGAAAACTACGAGCTATCTAAAATCGAATGCTTTGATGAAGACATCCACTGATTTGAATGGAGGAAAAGTTGAATTATAAGGATCAAATGATCATGGTCGGGTGTTTACCGTAGTGTAAAGTGTCACCTAATCACTCACAAAGTTAACATAAAGTCCTTCGATAAATACCCAAACATGATTATCTAATCCTATAATGTTAACATTGCAGTGGCTTAATCGTTTCTCGTACATTAAATGTCTTTTTGCTTAAGCACTGCTATTTATGCTGAGAATGTTACTAAACAATCATATATTTCAAATGTAAAATAGCAAATCTGTATCAAGTAGGACGTCATCAAAATTTAATTAATTAAACATTACTTCATCTTTTTACTGATCAAAAGCAGTCAATTTTAGCAACACAAGAAAGTTCTGTACTATCAGGAGAAAGCTTGCACTTGTACCGTATTGTTCTGTGCTCTATATTTACGCTGAGACTTCTGTTGAAAATGAGATTGATGCAATATTCTAGAATTAAAATGTGTGGACATGTGCTCTTATAAACCCCAATCTCCAATAAAAAGATTCTACCTTTCTATAGAATTGTAAAATAACAGTTGAAATATTTTAAATATTTCATGGTCGTTAGGGTATCAAATAATGAACGTTTCTTAAATTATATTAAGGATCCTTGTCAAACATAAATGTACCGATTAAAATACTCCACCTGGAATTATAACTTAACCTATCGCCAGCTGTCAATCATGTACTGCTTAAGGGAGATCCACGCATAGTGCTGGAAGCTAGACGGACTTAGTTCTATTCTGGTTTGATAGTCCGAAACCTGACTGATCACCGTCATATGCTATGTATTAAATTCAAATACTCATAACTGGAAAAGTTTCTATCCGATTTCATGAAACAATGGTTTATGATACTTTGGATAGAAGTTGTCAGAAGAGAAGAAAAGAAAAGAAAGTAATTTCAGACAATATGTTATGGAGTAGTAGGCGTGGTTATCTTGGCTCTGGTGACGGATCAATTCGTGTATAACGCTGCTTTTCTTAAATACCCTCCTATAAATAGTATCTTTGTACAAACGCTAAATAACCCGAGTGAAGCGTTCTTGGTTTTTAGTTTCCTTGTATTTGTAAAAAAACATAACTTAATTACATTCAGAAAAAAAGAGACATCGCGAATCTAAATGCAGTCGTAAACACGTTATTTTGATGTTAACGAAGCTAGCACTAACATCATGCGTAATGTCATTGCAATCAGTAACTCGTCTTGATAACGTAAAACAAACGCAGTATTGATCACGTATGCTATAGAAATATCTCGTCATGCCGACGGCAGCTTAATACTTTCAAAGGGTCTAGACTTCATCCCATGCACATAGGGAACGGAACTATGATATAGCAAAGTACATGTTTACATGGAACTTTCCTATAAAGTTCATAATAAAATTAACATTGCATTGAATATAGATTCAATGAACAAAGAAATAAAACTAACAAAACAAGAACACCGATGCTTATTTTTATATATTCGAATTTCATGAGAAAACAGTTTTATAATGGGTACATATTGGTAAAGATATCGCTTGGAGTCTTTTGTCTCTCGCACCCTTGAGCGGAAACATGAAGATTCACGGTTTGTGGAGAGTCACCGAGTGTCACTATCCTCCTATAAAGAGCATCTGTGTATTTAGAACCGCCTAATAAATAAAATAAACCTCAGTAAAAAAGAAATAACATTAAAGAGACGTCGCGAATCCAAATGATGACATAAAACAAACGCCGTGTTGATCACGTAGGCTATCGAAAGATCTCGTCATGGCGACGGCAGCTTAATATTTTCAAAGAGGCTCAACTTCATCTCAGGCACGTAGGGAACGGGAATATAGACTTAAGGAACAAAGAATTCAGTGAACAAAGCAAGAACACCGATGCTTATTTTTATATGTTCGAATTTCAAGGGAAAACAGTTTTATAATGGGTACATATTGGAATAGAAATAGATTGGACTCTTTTGTCTCTCGCACCCTTAAGCGGAAACATGAAGATTCACCGTTTGTGGAGAGTCACCGAGTGTTACGTGCTGATCCTTTAGCACGCGACCTTGGTATGTGACCTTGACCTGATACTCCCCTTTGAATCCATGCACATCGAAGTTGCCACCCTGGGACAACGGCCGCTTCGTGTATGTGTGCCACTCCTGTTCAATCAAATGCAGATACCTCTGTCCGGCTGCGTTTGTCTGAAACAGAATGATATACTATATTTGAGAAAATATGACAAATGTATGCATTTCTACATGCCAGATGCATGGATGAATATATATATATATATATATATATATATATATATATATATATATATATATATATATATATTACACGATAATTGATAATAGTCCCGAATGTTCTCCAACATTTTCGTATGAATAATAATGGGTCTGTTTCAAAATTCTACTCAAGAGCATATTCTAATGGAAATGAAAATTCAATCATGAGGAAGGGGTTTATTTTTGTAAGTACAAAACGTGACTTGTTTTCGTCCATTGTAAAACAAACTTTAGAGTTACTGTATAGAATATATTACCAACATTTCTATTTCAATATTTGAATTTTCCAAGTGGAATTGGTATCCAATAAGGACCGCATCAGCAAAGAGGTTGGTTGGAAGGTAAGAAAGATTTTGTCTGTCTTAATATATCTGCCTTATTAGGGGAAATACATTTGTGACTGGCAAAGGAAAAATCCAGTAGGAACAACGCCAAAGCAGCATAATGTAGCACATGCTCCACAACAGATAATGCAATCGGAATGAATGGTAACCTTCAATAACATTGTGTACCATAATCACCAGAAACAGCAAACATCTGCAACATCGACAAATATGATCTTGACTTGAGATAGTGTTTAGTGTTCTGTTCATACCCTAAATTCATTTCCGGTGACAAGAGCAGCGTCTTCTCCTCTCCAATGCCGGTTGCTCCAAAAGCCCCATATCAGGATACCCTTGACATTGGGGTGGCCGAAAAATGCCCGCAAGGCTTTCTCGTAGCAGTCGGCTCGGTGGTTCTCGTCCGACAGTACGACGTCAAGCTCAGTAATGAAGATGGGTAGCCCTGCCTCTGCGAGTTTATCAAGTCTTCTCTGAAATATAAACAGAGGATATCACTGCCTTGGAACGCAGTGACTGAAGCTCCAGCTTCGCACACACGAGATTCCGAAAAGGGATTATTGGTTCTATTCATGTTTGTCATATGTGCAAGAGCATATTGTCACTTGTCTATTGTCAGTGATTTTGATCTGAATTCCTACTTTTTCCTCTTCTCAGGGACATTAATGCAGAAGGGAAGTTCATGCAACTGAGCCTTATCATGGCCCCGAGATCATGTCTTATGTAAAATATGCAATAAGAACAACTGCTCTTAGAAGTGTAAATCAATACTAAATATGTCATCAGGATTCCTGATTCCTGATGTGCAAGAGCATATTGTCACTTGTCTATTGTCAGTGATTTTGATCTGAATTCCTACTTTTTCCTCTTCTCAGGGACATTAATGCAGAAGGGAAGTTCATGCAACTGAGCCTTATCATGGCCCCGAGATCATGTCTTATGTAAAATATGCAATAAGGAACAACTGCTCTTAGAAGTGTAAATCAATACTAAATATGTCATCAGGATTCCTGATTCGTCGATTGCAATTTCAAATGTTGCTAAATCTTTGGTTTTATATACTATAAAACACATCACAAGTTTAGATGCACAACTTAATTAAAGAAGATACTAGTTACGGCTTAACATGCTTGGAGATATTATGAAGACAATGTTCTCTACTGTAATCGTAACTTAAATCACATTCATTCAACCAAACTGTAGCAGTATGAGCAAATGGAGAAGACGAAAGCAGGGAAGTATCAAAAGGAGTGATGCATGCCAAGATATTGAGACTTTTTTATTCATGAGTTCTATATAAAACGGTGCTTTTAATTTGTTTCCAGTTATTACACGACAGCCAACGAGTTACTCAAAGTAACACCAACCTTGTATATTTTCACAATTGCTCATAAGCACTAGTAAAATTATAAATAAAGCAAAACATCTAATATCGAAAACAAGATCATGGACTAATTGAAAGTTCATAAACGGAATAGCTGGAACAGTTATATTTCCTTTCGCAAAATTACATACATGATTAGTGATAATATATATATATATATATATATATATATATATATATATATATATATATATATATATGTGTGTGTATTTTTCCATTTAATCTGCACGACTTTGAGGAATACGTTGCACGTGCGAGGAGATGGGAGATGGTAGTGTCTGAAATTAAATATGATGTAACATTCAGCTTGGATTACACTTCTGAGATCTGATTACTTAGTCTTATTGTGCCTTGCGGTTCTCTGGGAAGAAAAAATTTTGTATTTAAAAACAGTAAAAAAGCAGAAAAAGGAGAGGAAAGAAAAGTGGTGTTTACCTTGATTATAGTGGGGTCGGGGCAGACCCCTTGACCGAAATGCCCCTGGACTCCAATCCCTCCAAGTCCCACATTAGCATTCTTAATCCTGAGAATATGGTCACGATAGGCCTGTAATTATGTCATTAAGTACTTACATGTATGTAATAATAAGATTTGAATATCTCAAATTTTACATTGTTAACATTATCATATCATATATGATCTAGTACCTATTGAAACTTTCGTCACCCATTGCCAGTTTTAGTATTGAAATAAATGTATACCCGAATCTTTTTAATGTGCTATAATAGCATTTATTTTTAAGAGAGGAGTTAATGATCAACAAGGTAACTACAGGCAAATATAACAATAAGATTTGAACAGGTCAAAATTAACGTTGTAGACATTATCATGCCATATATATTATAGTAGCTGTTGAAACTTCTGGCACAAATTTTTCCTAATTTCAGTATTCAATTTAAGTATTTAAAACAAATATAAATGAAAACCCAAACCTTTTCAATTGCTATAATAATATATATTTTTAATTGAGGACTAAAGTTCAATCCAATGAACTACATGCCAACTTCACTTTACCACCACTGTCCAAAGTCTTTGAAAAATATATTGCTACTCGAATATAATCATACCTGAATGATTACATTATTTTCCACATTAGCTTTAGGGACTCACGTTCCAGTCAAAAGGTCCTCACAAAAATCACTGTCACTTGGTTAGATAAGATGAATAAAGGTACCATGACTAGTGTTTATCTTGACTTGAAAAAGGCATTTGATTTAGATCTTTGCAGGATCCTTATGGCACAGTTATAATACTTATTTTGATGACAGCGTCATAAAGTGATTAATTTCAGCCACATATGCAACCATGGCTTGGCTGGCGGTGCTAAAGATTTCAAACAGTTTCCATAATAAGTTTGTATACAAAATAGGACAATTTTAAATTTATGTGGCCCAGCTGGTGTGATCTATGCCCGCAAACAACCCCACCAACCCAAACACCGGTTTTTTATAAAAAAAATCTTTATAACAGAAGACGGTATGTATGATACGATAGTATTATATCTTCTTCTGCAGTTGTTAGTTATAATCTTTATTAATAACCTCAAACCATTTGCAACGAAGATCTGAAAAATATTGAAATCTGATGTAAAAATAATACAATTATTCTAAACCAATATAGGAATACGTTCATGCTAAGAAGCACAGAATACATATTACATAGACCAGAAACATCTTATCTAAAGTTTAAGAACACAATGATTGAAAATGTTTCAAGTCGTAAACTGAGTAGAATCTTTGTTTTGTTGGTTTTAACGGCACTTTTAACACATTATTGGTTTTATCATGCTAAGGGAATGGGAGCTTAGTGCCTATCTCAAGGACATACTGAGGCAGCTGACTTGGGCTGGCTTGGTCGGGTATCGAACCAGCGACGCTTGGATTACGAAATCGACACTCTACCAACTGAGTTACCGCCGGTCCCTAAATACAAGATTATTGCATGTTTAAACTTGAAAGTAAGTAAAATATATTGTTTGGTTAATCGCATCATCAAATACAATTACACTATTAGTAGAATGTAATCGTGGCGACCATATACAGTTTGTTTTTCTATTGAAATCAAGGAGGAAATTAAAATGGGGTCATTTATCTTATACTTGAGTAAGCATTAAGCTGACGATTTCTGCTGCAACGATATACTTATATATAAGAGAGATCATTTATAAAATTGGGCGTATACCCAAAACAAATGTATAATTAGAAGAAAGTTTATCAATTAGTTAATCCTAGTAACTAGTCGCAAAGTTATAGTTACCTGTGCGTGATCGTGGTTGATTCAATTGTTATATCATAAATATGGTGAACTGGGCACAAACGTTGTAAATTAACAATAGTGCTAGAGTGTACCAAGGCCTTCAAAGTTACAAACATCTGATACTTCCAGTCGAACTATAGGCTTAACGTTATGTTGATGGGATACCACTCGTGATATCTAGTAAGATAACAGTGACATTTTTAAAAACAAAATTTTGTATTAATTTGAAATGACGCAATGAAGAAGTGAAACTGAACTTCAAAGTTTGTTGCATAGCCATTGTCATTAAAAAGAAATTGAAAAAAATGGTGGGTTCAAGTCTAGTAACGAAATGGGATTTCCGCAGAGACAGAATATTTTTCAATAGATCTCACTGCATTGTTTGTACTGTAGGCTCTTACTGAAATATCAAAAAGCTCATGTTTATATTGAAATGCAAAAGTCTGGATTTTTGTTTCCACCGGTAAGTCCAGTCAAGCCCATTCACTGAGTTTGCGGCCCGACATTTTCAGTGTCTCTTACATACGCATGTACGCACACAAACAGACACAAGCATACATGTCAACTACAGTGCATATTTTGCCATCGCTAATTGCCACGTCTGAATTCCAATTCGCGCAGAAAATCAACGACGGAGGTTAAACCAACAACAGAGGAAACTTGCAGTAACGTGGTGTAAATACTCCAACGACGGTGGGTACAAAATACAACTCACGACTGCGGAAGCTCATCCTCCGTCGTTGTCATTTTTACAACTTACGGCGTAAGTTGTATTATTATCCTCTGTCGTAGGAACATTTACACTACACATGCATAATTCTGATACGTTCAAGAAAGCTTGCTTTGGCTTTGATTTATTTACCGTGAGATATTGTGTTTAGTGTTTAGCCAAATAAACTGGTCATACATGTACCTACCGATAATACACAGTAGATAATGGCGCAGCCGTTGTTTTCAAGAGAAAGTACGATGTCTCTTTTGCGCCCAATAATTGTATCCACAAATACGTGAATATTTATCTGATTTTGTCTTCATGTAGGTAAAATCTGTTACTATGTCCCCAGTAAGAACGTACATGCTCTGCTAGTATGTCTTTTTGTGTTTTTTGTTAGGAACTCAGATATTTGTGGCGTATATTATCCTGATCATCCCTAACAAAAAAAAAAAAAAAAAAAAAATTAAAAAGATGTCCCTAATGGGTTATTGAGACTGATTGTTCATAAACCTAGCGCAGTTCAAAATACAAAAATGGAATTGGTGTTTAGATTAGACTTCAGTTATAAACAAGACAAACAAACAATTCAGCTGTGGTTGGTTTTTTATTCAGAATAATAATAAAATAACAATTGAGACTGATAGAAAAATATTATTGTTCCATCTTATTCCTAGACTCCTGTATTATAGTATAGACAATAACACTAACTCCTAACTAAAAAAAAAAAAAAAAAAAAAAAAAAGAACAGTAGAAGTAGGATTCTGCAAGTTGAGATTTTTGTCTCTCCTTGAAACAAACTGCAAGATGTAATAAAAAGTTAAATTCTGGCCCAGATGCATAATACTGCGTGTTCCCTCCATCGTTGTTTTATCCTCCGTACATATATGCCGAGTAGGATGCCATCGATCAGAAATAATATAGTCCTGAATGATTTGCCCGCTCAATAGTCCACACACACTGCATATCAAATCGCTTAAATTGTTAAAGGGGATGGTAAACCAACACTTGAGGGAAAAATGACAACGATGGAGGATATAAAATACAAAATTTACGCCGGAACATTGAACCTTAGTCGTAAGAGTACTTGTTTACTCTATGTCGTAAAAGCACATGTTTACTCTCCGTCGTCATCATTTTTACACTGCATGATAGCCTATTGCGGGTTCCCAGTGGCGTGTGTTTACCGTCCGTCGTTTTACAAGTTGAGCGATATGGTGGTATGCAGGACATGGTCCAAGCTGCTATGTAATTTCATTGTGCTTAAAGTATATTTATTTATTTATTTCGTTCTTTCTTTCTTTCTTTCATATTCCTTAATTTACAGTTTTAAATTGTTTATAGAATTGCCATCGGCCCTAATCAACGAAGATAGCGTCTTGAAAAATGAGAATTTCTGACCGAAAACTTTATCACTACGTGCATTGGAGAAAGCAAAAAATGGCTTCATTATATCTTCCAAAAGTTTTGCTCATGACGCTATGCGAATTTCTGAGAAAGGTACATTCATACAATTCTTTTAAACTCATGGAAGCGTAACATGGTACACTCACAAGCTAAATAGGCGCCAGAGCTCTATCAGACAGTGACTACAGGTTGAAAATTAAACTTGACTAGATATCAGTTAGATTTTCTATATCGGTATTTTGAGTCTCTAGAAAGGTATTACTCTGTACCTTTCTATTAAGCGGGAAATAAAAACAGGACGTGTGTGTGTACGTAAATACGGACTTGGGTTACTACACTGGCTCTATGGCTCGTATCCCAAGTATATGTATGTATGTATGTATGTATGTATGTATGTATGTATGTATGTATGTATGTATGTATGTATGAGTCATTGGTTTTAATGCACTTAAGCATCTACCTTCACCCTTTCAGAAATATACTCAATTAATATTGATATCCATAATTTCATTTCAAATGCAAGATAATTTAGTAAAGAATGCTTATAAAATGTTAGTAATATTTTCTCTCATACTCTTCTTGGCATGCCTACAGCCAGGACACCCCTTGTCAGAACGTTCGCGTGTTACGTCACGCGTTTGGCGCATTTCAAATCAATCTACTTCTGCCCTTTAAACTGTTGCACATTACAGCGGCGGCAAAAATATTATGCAAAGAAACATTAATATCACATATAAAACAAGAGTTTAACGGGAAAACCACAGAATGAATGTTATTAGTTTTATCATAATTTAGATTTTAGGAGAGTTTACTTCTCAAAAGCTAAAGGGATCAAATTGGGAAAGATCATGATGGTATTATAAGATTTTGTTTTACTTGTAAGCCCAAAATATTAAATTTAGCTTGTGAAATGTTTTTATTTTATAATTAATTGACAATGTGGATATGCAGAACTTCTGTTTCTGGAATGTACTGTTTTGGAACTTCAGAACTTACTTACAGTCTTCATGACTCATTTTTTCTCGAAATGATATTCAGGGACAAAAAACATGAAGTTGTAAGACAAAGGGCTTTTGTTTTTTGTTTCAATTTACCACTTGCCACTATCTGCACATAACGTAAATAGGTGAAAATAATTTTGTTACATAATTCAGCAAAGAAAATGAAATCAAAGTTACTGTTTATCAAAGTTTCTACTTTGCCACTTTGATAGAAATAAGAAAAAAGTTAGAGGACACTGAATTACTTATAAGCTATATGGTAAATGTATGATATTTTGTTCTTGTAAATATGCACAAATATAAACAAGAAAGAGCCACTTTTGACCATCAGTGACGACAGTTCCACATGAAACTATATATCAGTCCGTCATTCTCAGCAGTATTGCTAATGCTCGCGTCCCTGGATGGCAGATTGTTTCCCAGAATTGTGGACCAGGGACACCATTTTGAATCGCTGCTACTTGCCTAATCGCACCTTAGCTTGATGATAACGTTGCGGTGAACACAAAATAGTGTACGTGAGAAACATGCACAGTCTTTCCAATATGCATTCTCATGCAGGTGCTATTGGAACCCGAATGTAAAAGTGATGGACCTCTAAACACAGGACACTAATAAACTGTGATTGTGAATGATATCCAAGTGGTAACATAGATATGTACATCTACAATAGGGAGCATGGCGTAGGTTTCTGGCCATCTCTTCGGAAAGATAAAAAAAGATTAACCGAACTACTGAGATGAGGGAAGAATAACTGCGATTTCCACTAGTAGAGAGCGCCACCATATCATATCATGAAAATAGTTTTGTGAAACTGGATCCATATAATGATACGGTGGTAAATATGTATATAGTCAGTTAATAAATGTTTTGATGTTCCATTATATTTTTCTCACGTACAATATTTTGTGTTCAACGCAAGGTTATCACCATGTTAAGGTGCGTTTTGGTCAGTAGCAGTGTTCAAAATGGTGTCCCTGGGACACATTTCATACTAACAATCTGCCATCTGCAACTGCTCATCAGCAAGGCGCAATATATAAAATAAAGATCAAATCATTTACCAACCGTTGTCATGATACCGCTTGCCACGACATCATAATCATTGGTGAACAGAGGAATGGTATTGTCGGCATTATGAACCTGCCGGTAAATGTCAAGGATGTAATCAAAGTCGCCGGTGTGCTGTTGGAAAAACCACCCATGTAGGTTTTCGTTGTTTACATCCCAGGCCTCCACACTGAAAATGACTGAATGAATCAATCAGTTTACCAATTTGTCTAGCTATCTATCCATCTGTTGCTATGCTTCCTTGTTTTGAAAGAGGCATAGAAACACGGAAGGTGAGTAAAAACAAATGCATAAAAGCCAGGATGTCATCCTAATTTTCCATTATAATATAAATTGCTCTGAATGTCTAAAATATTTTGGACAGGACTTGATGTATTTTAGCTATAGTATTCGTTTACCCTCCCGTTTGTTTGTACTCCCCCCTCCCGATTTTCAAAACGAAAAGCATCAAGGATATAAAATATGCACACAACTTAGTCATTTCATTCATCAATTTATAATTTCTAACCTGACTGTCGCCAGGGGGTCCCCAACACTGTCCACTTGATGGCGTTTCAAACCAAACGGGAGTTTCTTTAGTAACTCGGTGGCCATATTTGCGTGGACGAGTCTATTTTTTCAAACAACAGATGTTGTGTTGTTCGCCGATAAGCTCTGAATAATTTCGTAAATGTACGTAACTTTGGGAGTTACGTCCCTTCGAACATTTGAATACATGTACACAAGAGTTACACCTTTGTATTTGTTGAATTTGTTGTTGTTGTTTTTTTCTCAGGAATATTTAAAGTAGACATTGCAAATATTGGATGCAGACCACACAGTATTTACTGAAAATAGACTGTTCTAGAAACCGGAAAAGGACAGTGAGCAGTCTGTCTGGTTGTTTACATCGACAACTTCCGAAATCAAACGCGAACAAGATGTTAGGAGCCACATGGCGGCAACCAGGTTAGAATTATAAATTGATGAATGAAATGAATACATTTTGCGAATTTTTTATATCCTTGATGCTTTTTTTTTTTAAAATCGGTATGGGGGTACAAACAAAAGGGAGGGTAAGCGAATACTCTGGTTAGAAGACTTTCATTTTTTAATGATATTAACATAATACTGGATCATATATTTATTCAGTTAATGTCGATGGATAATGTTAAGCACGTTCAGAACTGACATTCCACCAATGCTCCATCTACCATTAGCATATCATTAGCATAGTACATCATGTATATGTTACCTATTCATTATCATATTATTAGCATTGCATACGTTACCTATTCATTAGCATATCATTAACATAATATATGTTACCTGCTAAGTGGCATAAGATATGTAACTTACTCGTTAGCACAGCATTAGCACTGCATATGTTACCTGCTCATTGGCACATCATTAGTATAGCATATGTTATCTACTCATTAGCATCTGATTAGTACAAAATATGTTACCTACTCATTAGCATATTATTAGTATAGCACATGTTACCAACTCATTAGCATATAATTAGTCTAACATATGTTACCTACACATTAGCATAGCTGACAAGTATGAGGAGTCAGTTATCCATCTATTCTAGGACTTCGACAAACAACTGATAAACAGTCGACTATGCATTGGTGCACAGGAAGATGGTCACTTGATTGATCAGCTGTCGACGTGTATCACTGGTAAGCCGAAGTTGATTTTGAAAGTTTTCAATAGGACATTTCCAACCGTTGCTTCCATTTCTTTCTGTCTGCTACAAAGTGTCTGTACCAATTCAGTTACTTTCATTTCTGTTTCCTTAAGATCAAAGTCAGTATGTGCATTTCAAGATTTTGATATATTCCTTCTAGGTCCCACAATACTTACGGAGACAATCAGTTCTTATTACATCCTATAGTAGTCCTTAAGAAAATCATTACTCTTTTTCACTGATTTTCCTGAACAGTGAAGATTGTTACTAGTATTCAGTAAAAGCAGCAATAAAGCCTAAGCAGAAAATGAGATTTTTATTGAGTTCATTCTCTTGGTTCTTATGTAGATGATAAATCAACCAAGTATGATTAGTACGCTTTCAGAAAGGTCACTTGCATAACAATGCCAGTCATTTCTTTCAAATGCAATTTTTGTCTCTCCAGAAAGTGTAACATAACCTATACTGATGTTTATATCTTGTGCCCAAGTCAGTGCTTAATATAAGTAATAAAGTTTTGGTGCTTCTGAACTTATAACTAACCACACAGGTTTAATAAACATGTTGACAATGAAGGAAATATATAAAGAACTTCATTAGTTTAATGATTTATTTCACATTCTTAACCAAAGGCAATAACTTTTTTTTATAGTAAAAATGACCAATAACGTTTGAAAGACATAACAAGATCACTTACAGTCCCTTTACCTTGGGAACCACTCCGTTTATTCTCGCTGTAACTGCCTGTTTTAAAGCATCTCCGTTCAGTGCTTGCACCCAGTTGGCATTAAACTTATCAACTGACCATACCACGCAGTGAGCCCTTACTTTCAGCCTAAATAACAAGAGGCATGGAAGCAGTATCGATCTATTTGTTTATTTATTTATTTATTTATTACTTGATAAATAGATAGAAAGGCATGGAAGCAGTATCGATCTATTTATTTATTTATTTATTTATTTATTTATTACTTGATAAATAGATAGAAAGATTGATTGATTTTATTAACACTTTTAATCCTAAATGAGACTGAAGACACAATTCGATTACGCGTGCTGTGATGGTCAAACATGAAATGAGATGAGCTACAATGAGTATTCGTTGCCAATTCTAAAAAAAATAGTCATTTCAAATAATGTTCATTTCAATGCTTTTCTAAAGGACAAGATGGTATTCCAACATGGCTCCCGCAACTCTTTTAAGTGTCATATTAAAATAGCACTCAAGTGTCATTCTGATCATTTACTTTGTCATTGTTTTGTCTCAATTCCTTGACCGTTTAGCCACTCACTCACTTACCCATGAGTTTTCAGTTCATGTATTGCTCGAAGAGGTTTGTCGTAGTCGATGTGATTCTACAACGAGAATGTATGTGAGCAAATGCATATGAAATAGAGAGGTTATACATTTTAAATAGTCACAGTGAAATATATTAGCAGTATTAAAGCGCAATGTTTGGTTGGAATTGCCCAAGTATCTAGTAGGATGTGATAAATATGTGTCTTGTCCTAAACATGTGATCAAAATTGTGCTTTTCTTGGATGAGTGGGAAGCCCTTACACCATGAAATTTAAAAATGGCAAGATTATTCGGCTACATACTAATCTAATTGGACATGGAAATCAGCGCCATCCATTTGAAATACTAGGTCAACTTTAAGTCGATTCAGTGGAAATTGGAAACGAAGTATATATCAATGATCTATCAGTTGCAATGTGCGCTGATATGGCCTCAAATAGGCGACATGGACTCTAACGGGAATTAATATTACTCCAGTTTGAAATGGGTCTCTATGGTCTCTAACGAAATTTAACATTGAGGCTATATTTTCTGGTTTTGGGTCTCTATGGAATCTAATGGGAAATGTAATATTACAAATGTCCATAGTTTAACATGATGGATCTCTATGGCCTCTAACGGGAGTTTAACATTGAGGCTATAGGTTTAGTTTCAAAATATCCCTTGGGTCTCGATGGCCTCTAACAGGAAATGTAATGTTAAAAATGTCAATAGTTTAACATGGTGGGTCTCCGTGGCCTCTAACGGCAGTTTAACATTGAGGCTATAGTTTTGTTGGTTTCAAAATATCCCTTGGGTCTCTATGGCTTCTAACAGGAAATGTAATGTTAAAACTACACCTATTAACCAGTACGCCATTTGGAATGACCGAACCCCAGTCATCTAATAACCAACACCCACTCATCTTCTAACCAGCACCCCGCACTTACTAACTAGCGAACGGGGTAGGATGTAAAACAAGGGTGATGAAATCACACACTGCCACAAGAAGGTAGGAGTGCTAACATACATACTAAACACACATACACAAACATTCTGTCACACTGTGGTAGGGTTTACATTTTAATTGTGAAAGACAAAGACATGCACAAACATAAAATACACAAACTGGCAATGGTTGAGTATTATCTCTTTTCTAAGAGAACTGGCTGGTCCTGAAAAGAGCTGTTCGTTTCAACCCTGAGAAAGGCTGCTTTTTGTGACCACACTTGCCTTTAGTGACCATATCTCCTAGACCGGGTTCTGCTCTCCCTTTCCCTCAGTCTCTACTGAACTTTGATCCAACTTGGGTTCAGAAGTTCCTGTGCCTGTTCCCTCTTTATTTTTTCTCTCTCCCTTTTATCCTCGTCCCGAGCTCTCTTTATTTAAATTTGCCTTTTCTGCCAGCACTTCTTCAATCCAACCCTAGGCTGCTCTAACCATATTCCTTTCCTCCACCAGGTCCAGGATGTGCTTTATCCTCCGTTATAAACCCGTGGCTTCTGCCAACTTTCCCATTTTACAATGCTCCGCTATCTTGATGAGTCGACGATGAACGCCACAAGGGGCAAACACACCTCTCTATATACTATACGGGCGGATCGAAATTGATTACGAGGTTCCACCAATCAAAATGCATTTAATATATTTCAGCCATGTCATCCAGTCAAAATGTAGCAGGTATGACGTCATTTTCAAATTAGAACGCTGGATGGCATGTCACGTGACCTTTAGAGTCAAGAAGTGCTCTGACACATTTTCACACAAGCCTATACTCAGTCACACTGACAGAAAATCATACAAGATTAAATGGTAGAAGGTAGGGGTTTAAGTTTTAGTTGTTTTGGAAGACAAGACATGCACACATAAAAATATAGATTTTTGGCAATAATTGAGTAGTATCTCTGTTTCTTCAATGTAGTCATAGAAGGTATAGATTTCTTGGATTGTGGAGGTGTCTTTCTCTAAGATTTGGCCAAAGAAGTTTGATACATTTCTCTTAGGTATTTTATCTCCGACAAAATGTCATGTAACACACTTACCGTTTGTTTTTACTCTCTTCCTTCTTCGCACTGTTCAAATCTTTCCTCTCTTCTTGTTGCTTTCTCTTTTCCTCTTCTTGTTGCTGAAAAATGTATGTTCTTCTTCTTTTTGATGTTGTGAAAAGTCTCTAACTTTTGCTTCTGTTTCTTTTCAAAATCGTCATAGGCTGATAATGATGGTGAAGGAGGTGAAGGTGGTACTGGTAAAACATTCTTCCGAAGAAGAAAAGAAATCTCAAAAACCAACTTGAAGTCATTCTCTTCTAGAATAATACTCGCTACAGCAGCAGTAGTCATACTATCACTTCCAGTATAAGAAGTATCCATTGCAGACGCACCCCAACATAATGTCTTCATTTCAGCCATGTCATGCTGTACTTGTACTATTTCGCACTGGTAAATCGTAGGAACGCACATGGATATATATCGAAAGTGACATAATGCGTCCGCTGTTTTCTCATTGGAAGACAGAAAACACTTCAGGACTGAACTATGTTACACGCCTTCTGATTGGTCTAACCTCCCAATTAGTTTCGATCCGTTCGTTGACTATATATATATATATATATATATATATATATATATATATATATATATATATATATATATATATATATATATATATATATATATATAGGAACGTTCAGCCACTGTGTAATCTGTTCTCAAGACTAGTCAACTTGAGGACGAACGAGGAGTCATCGACCATTATTTCCAGTATGCTCTTCAATCCAGACTATCTTATGTATGCCATCATGAAGGTCACAGACACGGCTATTTGGAAGAGAAGAGTGTATGTGGACAGGCAATAGTGCCTCAAAGAGTATTGGTCTATGGACTGGCAGTAAGGGAAACGTGAGAAGAACAGTAAAGCGGTGCCAACTCTGTTACCCTCTTTTATTACCTGCCCCAACAGCGCCACCCAGTTCTCTTAGAAAAGACATGCTACTTAAGCACTGCCAATCTATGCGTGTTTTATGTTCGTGTATGTCTTTGTCTATTGTCTATTCAAAACAAAAACTTAAACCCCACTTCAGTGTGATAGTATGTTTGTGGGTATAGTGTGTACTATAGTATGCTTGTGTATGTGAGAGCACTCCTACAGTTGTGTGTGATAGTATATTTGTGTATGTGTGTATAGTGTGTGTGTTTGCACTCCTATCCTTTTGTGTTTGATAGTGTGTGACCACTCCAACGGCGTATTGGTTAGTAAGCGTATGGTATTGGTCACTCAAACGGCGTATTGGTTAGTAAGTGTGGGGTGTTGCTTACGGCGAGCAAGTTATTAGATGACTGGGTGTTGGTTATTAGATGACTAGGTTGTGGTTAGTAGATGACTGGATGTTGGTGAGTAGATGACTGGGGGTTGGTCAGTCCAAATGGCGTACTGGTTAGTAGGTGTAGTTTTAACATAACATCTGATTTTAGAGGCCAAGGAATATTTTTTGAAAGCAAACAATATAGCCTCAATGTTAAATTCCCGTTAGAGGCCATATGGACCCATTTGAGGCCATATCAGCACATATTACTGCTTGTATAAGAAGAAGAAGAAAAAGATTCTCCATTAGGTTGTTTTCAAATTATGTCATACACTTCGACATAACTGAGGACTTGTAAATAATTTTTTGCACCGTTATTTATTGGTTTTTTTTTTTGAAATTTATTTCTATTGCATGACTTGTGAAAAAAAACAATCCTAAGAAACTGCATCCTAAACTTTCCCGTGCAGTTCAATATGTATAGTTTCTTATGGTGTTTCTTTTATATTCAGACCCTGATTCGTAATCAGAAATAATCGCTATAAACGTCTCAGAGTCGAAGATTTCAAATCAAATTCTACTTTATAGTTACGGTCGAGCGTAGCTCTCTATCTTTCAACATCTTTCTTTTCCACTGTTTGTCTCTATCCCTCAGTCCATCTGCCAATCTGCCTGCCTGTATGTATGTATGTATGAATGTATGTATGTATGTATGTATGTATGTATGTATGTATGTATGTATGTATGTATGTATGTATGTATGTATGTATGTATGTATGTATGTTTATTTGTTTTTGTGTTGAGTGCCATGAATAACTAAATATTTATAATATTAGATGTTTTGTTATATGAAAAGCATGAAAGAAATCAGCTAATTACCCCGCTACCCCATCTTACGATACATCTGAAAACTCCACATAGGTCATTACCCTCTGCCCTTCCATCTGTTCCCACTTGAGCGCGTTTTCCAGGACCGCCCAGTTGAAATGTTTGTATATAAATTCTCTATACCGGGCGTCCCCCGTCAATAACAAGTCAGCAGCCACTGCCGTGCCGAACGCGAAAGCGTGCTTCGTCTGTATGACCTAGAGGAGAAATGCATGAACACGATTATAAACAAAAGCTCTCTAAATGCTTATTTCATTTTAAATTTGTAAGCCTTTTGGAGAGCAAAGATTGAACTTTATGAGTAAATACATACTTGACGATTTGTCATCTTATGTCACCACTATGAGATGAGATTATGCAGAAAATTAAGATTATTGTATTTATCGAAGAACAAAAATAACTGATTTACAAAAAAAAAAAAAAAAAAAAAAAAAAAAGCCAAGGATATTGCATCTTTTATATTCCTGCCGAAAATAATATTTTACATCATGTAGTGAGATCACACGCATCCATAGTTCAAACAATACAGGTCATGTAGGCGTTCAATACCGACTACTTCCGTAATGGGTGTCATTTTTTAGAATTTGATTACACATGCCTTTAAATGGCGATTATTCACTTTATTTCGATCCTGATACAGCCATCTTCCTTGAAAGGTCTTTATATACATATGGCAATATCAATGTTAAAGTACGCTGACAGTTTTCGACTAGATCAACGTAAAGGTGTGATCCAGTACAAACCGGATTGAATGTTGCGCGCTGTGACATTAAAATGAAAGCTGCGCGTGTTGACAAAAATCGTACTACCCTGTTATTTGTTATGATTAGATTCAACTTCCTCTTTTCTTCACCGGGTTTAGTTATGGCTGCCATTGTAAAAGACCATGATGACAGTTAAGGTGCATAGCATTCATCGATCAGGATTGAATAGACTTTGGTTACACTATATTAGTATTAAATTTCAGAATAACAAATAATATTTAATTTAAGATGAGTAAATGCGCCTATATGATCACGTTAACATACACTTTAACACCAGGAATATGGAAGATGAATATCCAATCTTTATGCCGAATGAACATGTATATGAAGGGAAGAGGACCTTCGTAACGTTAAAAATAGCATACATGTTACTGAGGCATAGGACTCTACGTATCATATTTAGATATGCCAAAGATGTACATACATCTAATAGACAAAATCCTGATGTTATCTCTCTCTCTCTCTCTCTCTCTCTCTCTCTATATATATATATATATATATATATATATATATATATATATATATATATATATATATAGTCACTAGAATGTTAAATATAGAATATGTATAAATTTGACAGGCAGGAGGCGGGAAGATTATTATAACATCTTAAATGAAAGCAGATTAATATAAAATATTAAAATAAAGGTAACATGATTATTCGTTTACCCTTTGAGCAAATGTGATAAAGATTTTGTAAACCATTAATCCATCGACCATTTATGCTCTTATGACTGCTAAAGGACAACCAAATTAGGTCAGAATCTGGTCTACCTAAGGCAAATGTAAATATTGCAACTTTAAACATCTACGTGGTGCTCTGAGGTTCCATACTAGTTAAAAAAGGGAAATGAACAATCTAGCCAGCCGTCAAGAAGTAGACACATAAAAACATAGTTTTATACCTACACTTTAAAGAATTTGTGGGTCCAGAGTGAAAAGTAGGGATCACGTAAACACGTATCAGAGAGATTTCTGGTGATCTGCACACCAAAATATTTGACCAGCACAAGTTTAAATCGTTATAAAGGTGGTAAATCAATATGACCTTCTGCTAGGCAATACGGAAAGCTGCCGAGAAAATGCATACCTCAATCTGGACCTGTGCGGAGTCCATGTGACCATCTGCTGTGACCCTGTAACAAATTCATAAAAGAAAGACATTATCAAAAGTATTTCTATCTCATGCTTTTGAACTCTTTAAAGATGCATCTTTCTATATTCATTCAGTTTGTACAGAATCGAATCTGAATGTTTATGATAAGTACCTGTTAGTGGTATATTACAAATATAAAGTTATTTTGATTCAGTTAATCTGCACATCCTACATGCATCTACCTTCAGATCAAATAGGTTTCTTCTGACATGAGTGTTTGAAGATGGCATATTTTTCTTCTGGTGGCAAAAACCGCTCCCTGTGCGTTTCGCATATCAAATACAGATAATCCGCTGTATTAGTGTTAGTAAATAGTACAGCCATCTTCAATAGCGGTTGTAGATTTGGACTTCAAAGAACTTACAATAATAACAGCCACGTAGGCAGTGATCACTTAGTCATGTGGTGGATAGATACAAAAGGAGTCGATAATATATCCTACCTAAGATGCATCGTCTGTTTCCGGTTACTGTCGATAACGTTGTCAGTTTCTGCTCGCCAGTTGGTGTTCTCAGGTATTTCCATCAGGGAAGCAGAATCCATCAAGAAATCTATGCTAGGTTCCAAACCTTCTGCGTAAATTCGGCTGCTTTTGATTCCTTTTCAAGGATAATGAATTTTTAAATGAAGCGTCTAGATTATGATAACTATTGGTTGCTATTTGAACAAAGTCGAAATTCTAGCCACCATCTTACCCTATATTTGGCACAAAAAAACTTCATTCAAAATGTGTAAGGATCATATACTCGACACCAAATTATTTTACGAGCTTTGACCATACAAATCTTCCTAACTTTTGTGCATTTAAAGCCACAGTCGTGGATTTTGGTAATGCTGCCATTATTTTATTTGCAAGACAAATGTCAGTATATATTTGTATAAATTACGCTGGTAAAAGCAAATATGTGCTATATCCACATTCACACCGACTTCATCACGATAACCACTTACATACCTACATATTCCATTTGGAATCATTTATATTTGAACATTTTTGCCGAGCATTACTGTGACTTTAAAATGTCACAGATGACATATTTTGCAAGTTTTCTATGAATTCTACAATTATCATTTTTCAGGCATTCGTATATAATTAAAAACATGCCGACTGAAAATCAGCTACGTCTTATTCGATTATAAAAATATAGGTCTCACTCGAGCAAGTTTATACAGTTGATCTTTGGATCAAAGGGCTTTTTTTGTATTACAAAAGTTAATCTAGATTTGCTGGCTTGACTAGCCCAAATTGTATTGTGATGCTTTCTTGTACACCACACATTTTATTCCATCATCATAATTTGTTTTCATGCATACTTTATCAATAGAGAATCACACAGTATTCGTTTCAGATGAAGTAAGATCACAGATGTCAGAGAGGCTTACATTGACCAAAGTTTAATCAAAGGTCTCAAAGTGTTCTTCACTAACATCGAAAAACATCTTATAGCCATTAGAAGTTTGACCTTCCAGGCTTTTTCCAAATCTTGTGTGATCACCATACAACAACCCTAACTGTTCCAGCAAAATGCAAATACGTACATGGGAGTCAGGAATAAAGGGGAAATGCGGTTGTTCACGTACCCGTCTGGCAGACCAGATAACATGTGAATAAGCTAAGATGATTTCAGAAGGACAAGGAGATCAACACGGTACATGCAACTGTTCAGTTTATATCTATAACTTGCTTCAGTGCTAGTCAACAATCTGTAGAGTACGTGCTCTTAATGTCCAAACGATCTGCTCCCGTCTTTAAACCTGTTCTACTTTCAAAAGTGTGTTAGACTTAATCGATACCTTAATATCATCTGAACACAGTATATGTTTTACAACTTGGGGAAAGCGTGCCTCGTTTTCAAAACTTCCACGTATCTGAGTGTCATCAATACTATTTTAGTCCACAACATAGGAGTTTCCCAAAAGCTTAACAAAAAAGAACTAGAATATTTGGCTGGATATTGTTAGTTAGACAATCGTTTTACATAGTGATGAAGTGCAAAAAACCCGCTCGCGAGTTCAAAATTAGTTTTGGAAGGGAATGCAGCTTCAATAATATATCGGGCTACTTACCTTTGTTGGGTGTAATAAAGGCCGCTGATAATTCGATCCAATGCCCTTGCGTTACGGTGGGTTGCTCAGCAATGTGCGCATAGTCTTTCGATCCATCTAATAGTATAAATGAATGTTTCAGATTTTATGTCAGAGAAATCTGTCAATCAAGACGTAACATATCAGGAGGAATAGACCAACGACATAGTTAGTTGCAGCTGAAGAGCTTCGTATGATAAGATAATGTTCATACCAAGTTATTTAGCGCAGTGGACGAATTCATACTTTTATATCATATTATTATGCTGCCAGTATTAAGAAACAATTTTTGACAAACTAAGGTGAACCCTCATTTTGAGAATGTGGTATAACAAAAACGTTTTGAACATTTATAGTAATTTCTCATTAAAACCACTCTGTATCTATGATAATAGGAACTATATATTATATTTTATGATCAAAAAAGAGGAAGGGATGTGAGCCATTCAGGTTGGCATTCTTGGTAATTGATACTGTTATCAATGGTAATTGCTATTTTCATTATTGGTAATTGTTGTATATAGACCGATGTAAATATACAATTTGACTATAGAGTTTTCGCCCTTTGACCTTTCCTCGACGATAAGGGACCTTTGGAATATGACATTTAGGATCAAATATATGACGAATTCAAGCTCAAAACTTGTCATAACCAAGTGCTGACCTGATTGCAACGACAGTACCCAATGGTCTTGTAATTTACACATTTAAGTCTCAAACTGTGAGAGGTGTAAATGTTTTATTGACTTTCAGACTTACTGCTTTTCTTTTCAACCTTGATAAAGTGAAGACCCTTGATTTAATTTTAACCCATCGAATAGATGTGAAATTTACCACCCTCCATGGATAGGAGAACTGAAGAATTCATGACTACCTGATGTATCGAGATGGTTAGCCTGCAGAAAGTATCTGCGTGCATTTAGGCGTGCCTTACTATCAACAGAGAATGCATGCATTCATTTTATGAAACAAAAACGATCTTAAGAATGCAAATATGAATTGGATCCTTGATTAAATTTGCAGTTCAACATTGTGGTTCCGAAGTGCAACAAAGTGACCATTTATCACACCACATAAAATGATATTTTGTACTTTGGCGTCTAAGAGCTTCCATACATTTCACCTACGAGTTTACCATCGAATGCAACAAGGTATGATATTGCCTAATTGATATAACTTCCTTACGTTCACAGAATGTAATGCTTAAATTCAAGCTTTTTCAAAAGAGATAAACTAATACCTTTCGAAGTGGGATTCTACGCTATGTAGGTCAAATCGAAATTTGACGAGTTCTAGTTTCTGATGTATTTTTCTCGCCATAAAAATAAACATTGATGCAAACGAAATGACACTTTTACAGTCCGGTAATTTCAACTTGCAGAGGCGAGAAACGTAGTTTTCGACAGCATGTAAGGTGGTGGTAAGAAGCGTAAATAATGTAATACACCGAGTTCTCAATTGCTTCAATGCCTAAAGGAAAAATATTTTAAGAGGAAGATACATATTTGTGTCTTGATAAAATAATTTATAAATCATAGCTCACCGTTAAAGTCATATTCTACAGACAAATAAACTTTGGTGAACATTTTTCCTTGAGCGTTCTGTAACAGTTTCACAAAAGCAACGGCTGCATATCTGGTGTTCTGTTTAAGCGTCACCCACTGGGATGGGCCCATAAAGTTCTGGGTTCTAAAGAGAAGATATACAGATTTACGTCTTTTTCCCGTATTTCTAAGAGGGAAATACCTTATATTTAAATATGCCATATCTAAATGAATATATATTTCTTGTCTTCCATGCGCGTTTACATGTCAAACAATATAGTAGTCTTTCTCATAAATAAAGATATTGTGATGCAGGAGGGCTAAGATATTTTTTTGGTATTGTGTCTTCTGTGGTATCATTATGCCAATCATTAGTTCAATGTATTTACTAGGATGGAGAGCTTGATATGGATGGGAGTGAAAACTTATGTTAGATGGAATTTGTAATTGGTATAGCAAACGTAACTCCTGGGCCAATTGATTAGTTGTTGATCTACTTTTCAATTATTTTAGTCAATTTTAAGAAGAAACCTTACCAAAACCATTTTAAAGGACTTTTCATACAAATCTAAGCAATCTAGACCACTGGTCATGAACAGTTTTTTTAAAAACCTGTGCCACTAGAGGTCAAAATTTTATGAAAAATACCTGTACCACATGGCCACTCATTTTCAGATTTTTATGAGCGGTATTCCCGGGCCAGTGGTCGGATTTGTATGAGCGTAACACCTGGGTCACCCAAGCCACTGGCCTTCAAATGATTATGAGTATAACTCCTGGGCCAGGTGTCGTCAAAATTTTATGAGCGTAACTGATGGGTCAGTTGTCAGGACACTAGTTGTTATAGCAGCAAGACCATAGGCCAGTGGTCTTCAAAATATATTTTTTGTATGGCGCTTATCCCTTTTCTGCAGATGTTTTTTATATGTCTTTATGTGGCTAGCTTTAAGCAGTTAGGAGTTACTCAATTATGAATGCAAGATATTTTAGTTGTAAACCTGGTTGACGCTTAGAGTCATTGGCCCATCACACTTAGTTATAAGTACTATACTTTTTAGCCTATATGAGACTTGAATATACTTCTCGTCTGCTTAATTAATATAACAGTTTTGTATACATCAATCAGTAACAACGCGCATAATACCGTATATATTGGGGCATACGCGCGCTAATCTTTTATACTAGATTATTTGTGTATGGTGGGTTTACTTGTTACAAAAACTAATTTAAAGGCCATAGAGCTGACATTATTAAAAGACGTACACAAACAAAGAACAGTATTTGAGGGGTCTTTACTAAGACCAGTCTTTAAGTCCGATAGGAAGCAATATTTAAGTCCTATAAAACATCATGGACTTAAGAGACAATAAAACACTATACTTACACATTACACAATAGACCGAAAAAGATTGCCATATAGACGTCCCCAAGACGATCTGTCCCAGGCAAATATAATTGACAAATATATGAAATATTTACTAATGGCTATTACATATATTTTTACAGTGATAAATGTCTTTTCAAAATGCGCTTTGGCTAAGAACGTAAAACCAAAAATGGAGATGACGTACATGATGCCTATAAAGAAGTATTTAAAAGGATAAAGCCAGAACAAAATTCAGTTTGATGAAGGAAAGGAATTGTATAACTTAAAAGTCAAGGAATTATTGAAGAATGAAAAATATTGAATACTTTTCCACTCATTCAGTCCAGAAAGCGTCTGTAGTAGAAAGATATAATCGAAAACGGTTAAGACTAGAATGTGGAAGTATTTTACTGAAAATGTAACCAGAAAATTGATAGATGTATTACCAATCCTTATTGATGAATATACTTAATCGTACCAACGATTTATAGAAATGTAAAAAATTGAAGCAAACTAGAAAGAAAATAGATCTAAAGTATGGTTAACTTGTTTGGCTGTCTTATAACAGATGCCCACGGAACGCCTAAATAAAAAATAGGTGAGAAAGTCTGGATCTCAAAATGTGAGTCTATTTTTCCTAAAGGCTATCTTCCTAATTGCAAGGAAGAGATTGTTATGAGACCCTGTAGTATATAAATTAGAAGACTTAAAGGGAGATAATTCTGCGGGAATATTGTACGAGCAGAAGTTATCTCTATATAGCAAGCAAGATGTTGTCCTCAAGATTGAACAAAATTTGAAAAGTAAAATAATGTATGGCAAAAAATATATGCTGGTGGCCAAAAAGCAACGGAAGACTTTGAAAAAGAGATTTTTAAGTTCGGATAATGCTCTGATCGGAGAACAGGTGAAAAGAAATATTGTAAACTTCAAAAGGATATTTCGTTTGCAAGAACAACAATACTAGATGAAGATATTGTATTAGTTTGTTTACAGAGCGAGAAAATAAATATCAGCCAAACCAATTTATGGTGACTTCACAGGGCTAGAAGTAAGTAAGTTGCTGATGTATGACTTTTACTACGACAGACTTAAGAACCAATAGGGTAACAACATGAAGTTATTACTGACTGCTACATATTTTCTGTGAATTAGTGTTGAAACTGTGAATTAGTGTTGAAACAGACGAATTGCATAATGATATGAAACACAATATACAGTTTAAAGATACAAGCGATTATAAAAATGGTATAATATATGGAATACCATTAGATAACAAGAAAGTTGGATTGTTCAAAAATGAGTTGAATGGTGTACCAATACAGAATTTTGGGACCTTATAAGTAATCTATATGCTTGTAGTACTGTAGGGAATAACAAGTATGCAAGGGTATTAAGAAATATGTTGTTAAACGAATCTCAAGTTAGGTATGCATACAGATTGTTTATTTAACCAAACTATAAATCACCAAGATATGAATTTAATTCGATCATACCTGCACGAAATATAGAATATTACGATAAATAAGGTCTGTCACCATGTGATTATAACAGGGGTGTGTGCATGCTTGCGTGAATTCATGTAACGGTGGCACATGACATAAATCCAAGTATGTCAGAACTAAGGGATTCAATTTCATCTGAGATTTAAGAAATATCATAATTGTAACAATTGTCAATAATAAAATCTTACATTCAGACTTTCTAGCCTGTTCAATAATTTGTAACATATCATTTCCTATCTGACCCTGATTGCGAGAAAATACGGAAGTCTGAGTCAGGAGTTGAAGACCATCAAGTTTTGTTGCAAGCAGGTTTCTCGACCACATTCACCGTCATCTGCGGGGTTTTACGTTGCCGCATAGAACGTCTCGGCAAAGGTTTGGTAGGACTTCCATTCACCTTTTCTTGTGTTTCCTTCTTCATAAGTCATCAAAACATCCCTCTGTTCCAAACTCTTATCTGATGCAAGTTGATGTGCCTCAGGTTTGTAACCATCGGGTTCCTTTTCTTCCTGTACTTCTGGATCCGTTAATGGTTACTAAGAAACGCTATTTTTTTGTTCCTCAAGTATGTCTTGGACTATGAAACCTTCATCTTCTTCCTTCTCTTCGTCCTCTCACTATGTATGTGCTCATAGTCTTTCGTGTTTTTTGCGTTTCTTTCCTTGCTTTGCAATTCCTCTGTCCGTTTACCAGTGTCCATTTTATCCAGATCTTCGTGTTGCTCCAAGAAGCTAATTGGAACTAAATTATGTCTGGGTAGAGTTCTTGTTGTTCTCGCACCATTTTCTGCCTGAACAATGTAGACAGGAATATCAGGGTTTGGCTGTTCTATCTCGGGATATGGCTCCTCTTTCCATCTATCAGCCATCTTGTGTCGCCCTTTGAAAGCCAACATCTTCACCAAAATTGTATCCCGAAGAGAAAGACATGAACCTCAGGCCCTGTGGTCATAAGTCTTCTTCTCGATACGCTGAGTTTTCTCAGTTACATTCCTAGCCGCCTGATACGACATCTTCAATCTTCTACACAGGTTCTCTATATAGGCTGTGTAGGACTGTTTGTTTTTATCCCTATAGAGACCAAATGCAATATCTAGCGGTAAAGTTGGATGTATTCTAAACATTAGCAAGAAAGGTAACTAATATGTACCGTCTTAACGAATACAATTATAAACGTGGATCAATGGAGCTGTCTTCGTAGTATGGTTTCCGAGATGGCTCCAACGTTGTCCAACATGTCCAGAAGCGTTCTGTTAAAACGCTCGCAGAGTACATTCCCAGTTGGATATTATGGTGTTGCCTTTTACTTGTCGCCAGTAAGCAAGCAGAACTCTTGTATTAGTTGACTCTCGAAGTTGGCACCTTGCTCAGAGTATATACGTCCAGATCAACGATATTGGGAGATGAAACCGTTGAAAGGGCACTTGCAATAGTTTTGCCCGTCATATTTTAGCTGGAATAGATTGGCATACTTTGTGAAGTAGTCCGTTATGATTAGTACATGGTCATACTCCCCACTGGATATCTTCAACGTCAAGAAGTCCAGACAAACAAGTTCAAGTACTTGTATTTTCACGATATTTACTAGAGGTGATCATACATTTATAAGTAATTTTTTCCTCAAACACCTACCGCAGATCTTGGCATACTCTTATATCTCTCTAGTTCAACGGGGCCAGTAGAAGCGAAACCAAGCTAAATCGAGTATACTGTCTCTTCCAGACGTCCAATATTGTCGTGACGTCCTTGCAAAGCTTCTTTTCTATATTGCTTAGGAAACACTAGCTAATTTTTTTATTTTCCCGTTCTTTTGAATTTGTCTGTGTAATATTCCTCGTCGGAGTACAAGATGATCTTTGATGCAGGAGGCAATATCTGGGCTAGATGCATGAGATCTCTCTGGCTTCTCCTCCCTCTGAACTAGAGACAATATGTTTCCTATGCTGTCACCATTTCTTTGAACAAATCTCGTATTTATCAGACCTTGATCTACATCACGTAAGAACTGGTCAGTGATGTCACGAGACAAGCGCAGGGTTTCAATATAGCCTCTAGTCTGTTGTGCTCTGCAAATCGCACTCAAAGTTCCCCTTGGTATCTGCAAGGTTTCGTTTGCAGAATTGTTGTCATCAGGGAACGTTAGTCTAGAGAGGCAGTCAGCGTCTGATGTTTTTTTCAGGTATGTAGACAATGCTGAATTTGTATCCTACTAAATGCCACAAATTCTCTTGTGTGGACAGGGCAGTTTGTCTCTGCTCTAGACAGCCCCTACTAGCAAATACAACTGGTTTTTGAATTCCACTTCGCTCCCGATACAAAACTGCACCGAGGCCCTCTCGACTTGCGTCGACATGAAGTATAAATGGAACGGAGTAGTCTGGATATGCTAATACGTGTACTTCAGGTTTTATCAAATGTCTTCAAGGCTTTGAAAGGCGTTCTTTTGCTCTGTGCCACAAACCCATGGAGGAAATGCAGCTTTTGCACACATATGCTTCCTCGTACTCGCTTTCTTTCTCTTCTTCTGCTTCAGCATTCAAACTTACAGGTCATTTAGCGGCTTTGCGATCTTGGCACAATCGTTCATGAAACGACGCAATTAATGAATGAAACGAAGGAAAGGACGAAGTTCATCATGATTGGTTTGAGTTGTTCATTCAGCTATTTTATGTACCTTTTCTGGATCAGTTTCCAGACCTCTGGACGAAACTACGTGTCGAACATATTTCACTTTTGTCTGAAACAATTTGCATTTCTTTGGCAAGAAATTGAACAGAAACTTGTCCAGTCTTTCAAACATTTTTCCAAACTTGGGAGTGCATTTGAGCCTCTTGTAGCCCTCTGATTCAACTACTATCTTTCTTCTCCACTAATAAAACGTTGACTGCCCAAGGACTAAAACATTTCTGGATATTTCCTGCTTCAATTAATTAATTAAGATGATTTCTCACCTCTTTATACATTGACGGTGGAATCCTTTTGTGTCGCTGTTTAAAAGGCGTTTCATCCATCAGTTATATCCACTGCTTGACTGTATCGGTGTGACCAACATCTAGGTCATTTAAAGAGAAAACAGGAGACCAACCAATAATAAAGTCTTTCAGGCACTGTAGTTGTTTCCCTTCAAAAACTGTATCTGAAAAATCTATCTTGTCTAGAAATTAAATTTTACTTTGATCTATGTTCTATTTTAAGATGTGACCAGGTAAGTCTTCCACAACGTCTCCACTCCATAACTCGCAAATACTAATCTTCGGTTGAATTATTACTGAATGAATATTGAAGTTGGCCATTGAACAGCGATAGTTCCATCCTGACTCGAGTGAGAATTTGAAGGTATAGACGTTGCACTCACTCGGTCTGGTGGAGAGGGGGGGGGGGGGTGTAGCTGTCTACGAATATGAGGCCACTCAACAACCTAGTTGATCCGGACCTTTCAGTTTAGTGGTATGTGCACCCAAATGTAAGACAGACGAACCGGGTCCGATTCCCTACTGCGACAGTTACACTTTGTCTCCCTCCCGTTACATGACGATAAAAGTTATTTAGTTGATAGTATGAATACGTTACTTTATGGCTACTTTCCTGGGAGTCTATCTATGTTAATATTCTTCCTCCTTGTAATAAAATGGATATTCCAACCTCATTAAAAGTTTATTTCTTTTGTTGTCTTTTAACTTTCAACTGATGATACTACATCATTTTCATTCAAAATAGTTTGCATATACTTTTTACCTTGTGAGTTAAAGACTACTATACATCTAACATTTTCACGGAAGTCACGAACAATGCATTATATTTTTGTGTTTTCATCCACACAGATATTTCGTAATGTCTACCACATAATGCGAACTTGGTTAGATTTGATGCTTTAATTTTTGCATCACTGGTGTTGCTGCAATCGTCTATAAAAGACAAAGTATTAGTTTCCTTGTTTACACTAATAAGTAATTCTAGCCATATATCTAATTTATCAAAGAATCTATTAGAATTACATTATTGTCTCAAAAATGCCGTTTTCTGTTCTAAGTTTTGTACTTAAGGGTTGGGGAGATAATTACAAAAAAACTTTTTTTCTGTTTCCATGCAAATTGTGTCTTTCCGCAATTTGCAAGACCATATGTAATCATATTATGATGTCCGTTTAGGTACATTTATTATTTGTATACTAGGACGTTAGATTATAAAACGTTGACCCGTGTAGAAAAAAATAGATTATAATTGGTTGTCCGGAATGTTTACTTGTACATCAAAAACAAACAAAATATACATTTTGTGTGCATCTATGTTTCTTTTCTGTTTATCTGTTGGCGTATTCCTTGTGGAGCATTTGCTAATTTATGTCCTGTTCCATGTAATATATTATCATGTGTACTTCTAAAGTCTAGTCATAAACAACGGTGATCAGTATAACAATTGTTTACTCTAATATTACTATTATGGGTGTCTTTTTGTTCTTGATAGCAGAAAAATTTAGTTTGTCTGCATATTGCTGATGTAACGTATACTATTGTTAATAAAACATGTTAGGTAATCCTTCCACAGTAATCATTATTTTTTCGATTGCTGAATATTTCTCAGGATCAGTTTCACTATCCTTTTTGCAGAGTATCAAGACCCCTTTTAAACTTATTCGTGGTGAATCAAACATTACATTTGTCAAGGTCGTATTAATAGCTATATTATGAATATTCTCTCTTGCGATACAATCATAAAAGAAACTCCATATCTATTCTATCGATTACATAATTAGAAAATACCTTAGAAGTTGCTGTGGAGATATTCTCTAGTGCATATATCTTGGTTTGCACCATGTATATGTTCGGGTTTTTTTTTCCAACGTAATCATACATCTCAAATCACGAGGAATGGCATAAGTATACAACGTGCAATGATCTGTTAGTATCTGAAAAGTGAGTGGTTTTCTGAATTTCTTTGAGCACACAATATACTTTACAGCTTCTTTGCCTAAGATGTTTGAATTAGCTGTTCCTGATGGGAACTTTCTCAGTTTTTCGTTAATTATAACTTGCTCTGCTTTATTTGTTCTCACAGACGTATGTAACCACAAGTCTTTAAACGTCATGCAAATTTTGAAATCATTCAGCTTGAAAATATCATCACTTTCGTAAGAATAGCTTTTGTCCTTAATCAGCATTCTTGGATCAAGATTGTTCACGACTGATATAATTGCAAATTGTTAAATCTTTACATCGAACGATAAGAAAAGAAAAAAAAAAGAAAAAAAGAAAATACCTGGTAAAATTAAAACATTTTGTCCTAGCCTAGGTAGTACAACTGGTAAGTGTTGTTCATGTTTTATACTACTTAGAGTGTGTGTAAATACAATGATATGTTGTATTAAGATCTTTAACACCCGTTTTTGTTTTTCTTTCCTGTTTGCGAGGAGTTATATATTTTCCATATGTTGTCTTCCTATTTATTTAGTAAAAGCTTAATAATTTAATATGGAACTTTTCGGACGCAGTCTTGAAGTTCGCTAAGTTTTTAAAGAAACTTGTAGCCAATATAAACATTAGCACCCATGGCAACAGAAATAAAACATACTCATAATGTGTCTGTTTATCAGCAGGTTTTGTATAAGCTCTATTACCATCAAATAAACTGAACATAAAATTACTTTCTGTGAAAGCGAAAGCATCAGCAATTACTCCCCCGACTATTACTGCTGCTCCTGACATTTAATGATAGTAAATTTTGTACTGTCCCCTATTTCTATATTATATCCAACTCCTCTAATTGAAAATACAAAACAAAAACATATTGTCTCTGTCTAAATAGTATGTTTTTTTAAAACTTTTATTACAACTTGTTTGCCTATAGCTACTGGGAAAGCAAGATTTAAATTATCTTCCAGTAATCCAATATATATATATATATATATATATATATATATCAAATTCAAACTTATGTGAGACTTTGATGTTTAAGTTTTTGAAAAATGGTATATAAACCAGTTGTATTTATTCTAACAACAAGAGGATTAACAAGCGGTAGTAGCAGTGGTGACAACAGTAGTAATAAGGACAGTCCTGATTATTAATTCAAAAAATGCTTGACAAAGTTTGCTGAGCATTTGTTTTACTTAACTAAACAAGTAGCATCAGCATTGCCGGGTATCACTGATAGTGTTAATTCTCGCATTAATTAGCTTGTTCTCTGCAATTGTACTAAAAGTCGAATTTGTAGAAGCAACAAGGATTAGAGATTAACAAGCTTGTTAGAAACGTAAATTGTGCTAGCTCATGCCATCATATACATAATAATAAATACATGCTTACTGTTTAATGATCAATATTATGAGTTGTAGGCTTTTTGACATAGTTCTTACTAGTCGTATCATCCGCGCTGCCTGTCATTTGACAGATATTACAGTCCTTGTAGCTGTTGCCACCTCAGTATTTACATCGGAATTTACTCCTAGTTAAATGAATCTGATGACTTTAGTAAATTAATATTATAACCTTCTATACTACCCATTTTCAACGCCATATCACTGGGTTCAATAATACACCAACCCCACCAACTGCATAGTTTAGCCTATCTTTTGAATCTTACATATATTGTAGAAATTGTTTTGTAATGTTATCATCTGATTCCTAACCTTCTTCATATTCAAACTTGTTTTTACTGTGCCACAAACAGTATATTCAGACTCGGTAAAAGATTTTCTGTTTTGTACTTGGAAACCTAAAAAAGAAATCCCATATTATCTAACAATCTGATTTAGACTCGCTATGCCTTTATTTGTTAGTCCGTTGCCATCTTAAAAGAATAAAAAGTCCATCCTTTTTCTTCTTCTGGTGTTATTTCAGAATTATATTGCTCAGAATCATTTACAAAATACAATATATCTCTTTTATTTCAATGTAAAAATCTGGACTGTCTTTATTTAGTTCATAAATATTAGTAAGTGTAAATCTGTGGTTTCCAATGGTTATGTCCATGCTACGTTTATTGTCTGTATTATCTTTCTTTATTCATGGAAGAGGAACTGGAAGTTATTGTTCAATAATATGACTACACCTCTTGAATTAGTATTAGTAGAGTATGAACTAAACAAACATTTATAGGTAGTCCGTATAAAATTTTCCCATTTTTCAATGAAATGTGTATCTTATAGAAAGCATATTGAATATTTTTTATTCTTAGAACGTTTAATACATCTCTTCTTTTATAGACATCCATACCTCTGACAATTAAATGTTGCAATATTTATTGCCTCAGACATAAAGTTTACGAAAGTTACATACTACTCTTATTATTTTTGTTTGCAGAGACCATAAATGCAATTGTTTATAGCTGGTTTTGAAAATAAACCATGCATATAGATATTGTTTGATAATAATGTTGCGTATTGTACAATATCAAGAATACCACTATTAGGCCAAATAAAAAAAGTATGTGTGGTTCTGGTTACCCCACAGACCCTATTATTTGCTACCGACCCTCCATTTTGTTCTGAAAAAAAAAATGTAAAATTTGGAAAAAGAAGAAAAAAAGGAATGGAACTACATTCGAAGTTAAATTCAAGATGCTAATGACGCTTCTTTTATTTTATGATTCATTTAAATCCGTCCGGACATATAAAAAAAATGGTTTGTACCGACCTACCTACCCTAACCTAATTTGTTTCTTCACTATATCCAGAACCACACATATTTTTTTATTCGGCCTTACAGTTAGTGGTGATATGGTATACAGACGAAAAAAGTAAATAGACAAAAAGCTACAGTCAGATGTACGCTATAGACCATGTGCCTCGTTACAAAACAGTTGATAGGCACTGCCGCACTGGGCTTAAGAAAGAGAGAGAAAATCATATTTTTAGGGTATTAGTACTGGAAAATGAAACAATGGAACAAATAGAATATTGTGAATGTATATATTATTATCTATTTAGCTAAGATTTGTATCTATATGAAGCAAATGCACACATATTATTGCATTTATTAACATTTATAATAGTGTAAAGACAGACAGAAAACTGTTAAGCCCCAAACTGAGAAATATATTGCAAAACAAAACTATCATGAACAAAAGGACAGTCACGAAAACAAAATGGAAGATAACAGTCAACCAGTGACACAAAACACGACAAAGCAAAAAAGTGATATAATTAAATGAAATAAAGTATAAATAGTCACAGCGCGCACCTCTACAAAACTATTGTAGAAAGGAGATGCTGGTATGTAATATACAATATTCTACTTTAGCCTTTAAATGTGTCACGATTTTGATACATCCGATATATATTCTGCACAGACAATGGGCCTAATAATATAGACAGATTCACAACAAATATCAATGTTAAATCTTCTGTAACTTAAAGCCCTTTAATAGCAATGTGCCACTAACTATATTTTACAATATTAGATTACCTACTTCATTCAGGTCTTCTAGTCTTACAAATAATACACACACACACACACACACACACACACACACACACACATATATATATATATATATATATATATATATATATATATATATATATATATATATATATATATATATATATGTCATTATGTATACATAAAAAACAATCAGGTAATTAAACACAAAAAAGTTGAATTTTCAAGCAATTGCAAAAATTCTCATTTGTATACTATACTGAAGGAAAATTTCAATTTTTTTTCTGGACAAAACAAGGCTAATTAGCTGAACATGTTAATGTCTGTATACTTATGGTTAGTTTTAGTTATTGGCGTCGGGAAAACTACTTTTCTATGCTAACATACCGATAAGAGTTAGTTCCCTTGAATTATAAAAAAAACATATAACGGGTACTGGTTCGAGTTCAAACCTTCAAGACTATCTTTACATTTTGCACACCGAGAAAAAGGGCCAGAAAAAAACAAAATATATGTGAAACGAAAGAAAAGACATTTGTGAGCAAATGAATCACTTTATTCGAAGCTTCGTTTCTAGTTTATTCTAAAATTGTATCAAATCATTCATTAATATTCTGTTGTTTCATTATGCTATTTAAACTGGCACGAGTTTTATGATAAGCAATCCAAAATAGGAAACACGTTTACTTAATCTACAGGCCTCAAGAAAAAATGTATTTCAAAAAGGAAGAAACAAGAAAGTACTGTAAAAGCTTATTAACCAGTTTTTATTATGATCATCTTTTGTCTTCTTCTTCACAGGAAATATTAATGTATAAGTATAAATAACGAATATGACTTCGTAATGCTAGTTTAATATAGAAACAGACGAACCTGGTGACTCACCTGATCAGTGCAATGATGACACCAACCCACGTCTGACATGTAAACGACTTTAAAATAAAATTTAAACATTAAGATTTCAACATTGTCAACGCTTCTGGTACTGCCGCGAAATGATATCTATATTCCTCTATGCTTATATATAGGTGAGACTCGAGTATTATTATTATTTATGTCTACATATACATTCTGTGTTTTGACTCTCCCATTGAATGACATTACAAGTCAACACCTCACAGCTCAACGTTATGTCTCTGACGCAGGGAGTTAAAATTAGTTTTTATAAATGCTACTAGAATATATCTTTTATGTTAAATATCCCGTAGTGCCTTTCTATGTTGATAAGTTTTGCTGTCCATGGACAGTTGACCAAGGTATAATAAAGATTTAAAAGTATGCGAGTCAGACGTAGAACCAGAATTCCATTTTAGATATCAAAGTTTTGATCAAGTTAAAGACTTCAAAATTGAAAAGAATATTTATGAATATAAAACTACCAATGATTATAAATTTCATTCAGTTCGTCTCGACAGTCTATGATATATTTTATTCCAAATTTTTGTCCATTCTTAATCTCAGGAGTGCAAGCTTAGTAACCCTTTCACATTTGCATGAATTTGTAAGATATTGTATGACTGCGTTACGAAAAAACATTTTCGTCGAGAAACTGTACACAGAAGCGATATGGAGTGGCTAATTTTTGAGAAGGAAAACAAAATAGAGAGAACAAAGTTTATAAGTGGTTTTATTGTTTCGCTATGTTATCGCTTTGACATTTGGTCGTGAAATCACGTAATTATATCGCTGTTGGCGACTTTGATTGACAATTAGAACTGATACCCACTTTGCTTCCATAATGTAAATATATACCTGCCTACCTGCCGGAGGATTTGATTGCATGCTGTCCGCTGTGTTTATCAGAAGTCAGTTCGCAGTGATGACCGGTACAATCCCAGTTGCTCAGGCTCTCGAAATCCGGGTTCTGCAGCAAGTTGGGCGCACCAGTGGCTACAAGTACTACACTAAAGATGAGGACAATACGGAAAACCATCCTCTAGGCTGCCTTGTTACCACCAGAACACAGTTCTTCTCCGCGGAGTCATTTTATATGCCGATGCTTATCTGACCTTGCGTGTGCCCACATTATCGTTGGTCATTGACAATCCAAAGATAGATCATTTCCGATGTGGTAAGAGTACCAAAAAGCTATTGTAATGTCACGCTAAATAAATATTGCAAGAATGAAGTCAAACTTATTGGTTCTTTCAATTCTTTTGTTTAACAACATACTTAAAAGAAAAAAGAGAGAAAGGAGGATGAAGACGATAATACTGACGACAACTATGACACCTATGATAATAAGTGCGGACAATACTGAAACCCATTATTTTGCATGTCATGTCGCCGTAACAGCACAGGTGTTCATCTGCGAGTCATTGTATAGGCTGACACTTTTCTGACCTGACGTGTCCATCTTATCGGTGGTCAATGATAATTTAAATATAGATCGTTGCAAATGTGATAAAAGT
>JAQPZY010001272.1:90000-167500 GCA_029931535.1 Margaritifera margaritifera | reverse complement strand
TCATCAGATAATACGGAATGCTATTGACCCATCTAGATATTGTTTTCTCAAGTTTAGTGCACGATGTGTCCGTGCTTGAAAAAATGTAAATCTCAATAGAATCCCGTACCCTCTATAATGGGAAATGTATTTGCAGTTTGGAAACTACACAGTCAAAAGAGTAGAACTTACAAACAGGAAGACCGGCCATTTGTGCTCAAGGGGTATAAAATCATTCAAAACAAGAAACAAACAAACATTACGGACGTACGCTTGTGTAAAAAACCAGTGCTTGCTATGCAGCATTGAATGACGTCATGTTGTCCTTTTAACGTCATCTGTACGACATCACGCATTACCTCATTGTATCGCAGCGATATGAACTCTGGAAAGACTGGACGTAAAATAGCGTGGTCGCTACTTCTGTCTTTCGTCAAATATTCAAAAAGAAAATGCTTATACAATTTTAATAATCGCAATAACAGACCTGTGAACAAAATGACAGAATCAACGAGAAGAATAGGAGACTTTGGGAAATCTTTAGCGTTTTACGACCTGCAGTAAATCAGTCGCAAAGGCTTTCTGTTTCGGAAAACAAATGTGATTTCAATTATTGTCATACTGAAAAATTCACTCAGCTACATACCCTTTTCTTTGTGTATTTGATAAGAGGAGTCTATGATCTTCAATCTCTGCAAATTTGATGAATTTTTAAATAGTCATGTTGCTTTTATTTTATAGACAAATGGTGACAACGTACTTTTCTATTACTTTTATGTATAATGGGATAAATATGCAACTAGGAGTAATGCAAGAAAATGCAAACCAACCGATAAACCTATAAGTAATTTTGGATTGATTGGAAAACTTGTCATGTAAAAAAAAATCTATTTTTCATCAAGTTAAATACTCTAACATTTCACAGCAATCATCCTTACTAGTAAAATGTACCACAATAGCCTCTTTGCGAGAATCAACATTACGCCGTAGGTTTACATTATATGCCACTATACCCCCTTACAGAATTGGTAATTTTATAAATGTCCATAGGTTTCATAGGATGGGGCCATTGTGTAGGTTTACGGTATATGCCACTATAGCCCCTTGCGGGCATAGCAATGTTAAAAATGTCCGTAGGTTTAATAGGATGGGGCTATAATGTAGGTTTACATTAGATACCACTGTAGCCCCTTAAGAGAATGGTAATGTTAAAAATGTCCATAGGTTTAATAGGATATAGCCATAGTGGCATCTAATGTAACATATACAAATGCTGAGGTTTTATGGCCGCCTTTTGTAATGGTAATGTTAACTTGTTTACCGTTATAGGTCGTTTCCATGTTGAAAAATGTATGGCCCCCTTATGGGAAATGTTATGTTAACATTTCTTTGATATACTATCTAACACACACCCTACTATCCAGCACCCGATTTTTGATATGCTATCCCACACACACACATCGTATTATCCAGCACCTACTTTTTGATTACTGTCTCACACCCCATACATACTATTTAACGAAAATGGTAGGAGTGTTTATACACACTATACCGACACAAACATACTATACTATCACATATAAGAGACGGGTATGGGGTTTTAGGTTTAGTTATAAACATAGACATATATATAAACATACGCAAAAATACACAAACATATATAAATCAGCAATGATTTTGAGTAGTATCTCTCGTTTCTAGAGATCTGGGTGGCCCAGAAGAGGGCCGTTGGGTTTTGTTAACCAAAGAGGGTTACTATAGGTGGCACCGCCTCACTGTTTTTCTGCGCAAACTTCTCCTCACAGCTGGGCCGTAGTGTAAGACCCTTTTTATGCATCTTTGTCTCTCCACCTAAATCCTTCTTTTCCATATAGCTGTATTTGTTATTTTCGTGTTGGCTCACAATGTCTCCACGTAGACTAGGTATTCTGGGTTGAACAGCATACTTGAAACAATAGTCGACGACTCCACGCTTGTCCACATCTTGACAGGTTGTCTTGAGAATAAGTTACACAATGGGAAAATGCGGATGTATATATAGTCTAGCACCGGATCGAAACGGATTGAAATGTTCTACCAATCAGAACGCGCGTAACATAATTGTTGTCTCTCTTCCAATCAGAAGACAGCGGACGCGAGACGGCACTTTCAATATGCGCACTATCATTCCTACGATTTACCATTGCGGAAAAGTTCAAGTACAATGCCTATGGCTGAAAAAGAAGACAATGTATTGGGGTACGCATGCTGTGGATACATCATATACTAGGAGTGATAGTACAGTGACTAATACTACAACTGCTGCTGTAGCCAGCGTTCTTCTTCCAGAAGAAGATTACTTCAATTTAGCGTTGGCCGATTTCTTATAGTCTCAGAAAGAATATTTGCCCGTGGCGATAGTACCACCTTCACCTCCTTCTCCATCATTTCCAGTGTATGATGATTTCAGAAAGAAACAGAAAGAAGAGTTGAATAGTTGTTTGCAACGTCAGAAAGAAGAAGAACAAGTATTTGTTCAACAACAGCTGCAACAACAAGAAGAAGAAAACAGAAAGCGAGAAAAAGAGAAGAGGAAATCTTTGAACAGTGAACAGAAGGAAGAGAGTGAAAACAAAACGGCGAGTATGTTAAAAAAACATTTTTGGAAGAATTAAAAAATATGAGAAATATGTATCATACTTCTTTAGCTCAACCTAAGAGAAAGAGACCTTCAAGATGCAAGACTTCTAAACAATTTTCTATGACTACATCACCACTGAGACGCCAGCAGCATCAATGAATACTACCATTACCAAAGCAGCAACAGCAGCAGGAGGAGTAGGACTTGGCCGTGGAAATGGATTAAGACAGTTACGGCTGAGGATGTCAAGTTCATAAAATTGTTGTCAAACAAACAAAAACAAACAAAAGCAAACAAAAGCAAACAAAACAAACAAAAAATGATTGCCAAATCAATTATAACTTAAATCCCGCCATGTACAATGTGAGCGTGTGTGAGTGTGTGTTAGTATCTTATCCATACTAAAAGAAACACAATCAAGACAAAGAGACTCTTACGTTTTCTCTTTTGATATATTTTCGTGAAATCAGATTCACAATGATATTTCATAACACATCAGAAAAGTATTTTTTCTTGAATTTCTTTACTGGCATGGATTCTTTCTCTTCTACTATTTCTTCTACTTGTCTTGCCTTCTTGAATTTCTTTAAGGGTGTAGGTTCTTCTCTTTCTCTTTCTGAATAACGCTTCTCCTCCTGTCTCTTGTTCTCTTTTTTCTTTGGACACTCTGAAGACTAATGCCCTTTTTCTTGACATTTATAACAGGTATCTATACTCTTATCTCTCTTTTTTCCTGTCACAAAGGTTCCTTTTGTTTGACGATGTGGATATTCTGGAGCCCAATGTCCTATATCTTGACAGACACAGCAACTATCTTGACTTTTATTTCAAGTGGAGTAGTCCATAGTCGTATTGGAATGGTTCTCTGTAAACCTCTGACGAGAAGGGTGATCTGTTGTGACTTTTCCATCTTCACAGACTGAAAGCTGAATGAATATATTCTCTTAGGGTGAGAAGATCGAGAGAGAGAGAGAGAGAGAGAGAGAGAGAGAGAGAGAGAGAGAGAGCGACTGTGTGTGTGTGTGTACCCTCGTCAAATCGAATTTTGAATCAGATGAAACGATCACGCCATTCCAGCGAGTAACCAGAAGCCATGAGACGACGACTATTTTAGGTGTCGCCGCATACACTAAGTAAAGTGTTAGCACAAGTGCATGCCAGTGATTTCGAGGACGACATGAGTGAACCTGAATAAATTACTATCTACCTCTACCACAAGCCCAAGAGGGTGAAGATCAACCAAGAAAGAAAGTCGTTCAGTAGCTATTGAAGATTATTTTCACATTCGAGAGTTGCAAAAAGTGACTTCCAGAAAATTTCGAACGACGGCTTACACGTACACAGTGAAATTTATGGAGTTCAAGTCTCAAGTGCCACAAGAGAAAGCATCAGGTTTCATTACAGATTTATGAGGATCATTATTAGAGTCATTGAAACGACAGTGCCAAGCTAAAGATGACGATCGTTTGAGACTATCCATCAGTCGCGACAGCTTAAATTCTCCTGTCTGGATCGAGTTTAGTACAGCGGCAGAATTAACACCTTCCAAAAGTATTGACAAAGTTGAACGCGTAGAACAATTCAATGACGAGCTTGACATGAGCGATGGGAAAGTCACTCTTCACATGACACACGTTTCCCTTCCCAGAGGTAGCGGACGACGCAGAGTTTTATCGGTAGATGATCTTCGCAGTACTAGACATAGTGTCTTTCAGATTAAAAACGACCAAGACCAATGTGCTTAGTCTGTGCCATCGCAGTGGCTTCAAATTATGCCGAGAAGAACAATACAGCGGAGTGAAAACGATCATGTAAATACATTAGAAAATAGGAGAGACCCCAACAACGAAAAGAATCAGAAATTCTTTTACAGCAAGCGGGTATTTCAAAAGAGACTATGTGTGTAAGTATACCCTCAAGTCGTTCATGGAGCTCTCGTATTTCTAGGACCTAATTTCCCAGACGGAAAATACATTCACGTTTATCATCATCAAGAGCATTTCCATGCCATTACAAGTATCACAGGATTTCTCAGATACAATTACTACTGCGAAAAATGTGACCACGGATTTAACAATCGGGAGCAACATATTCATTGTGGAGAGAGATGTCGTGGGTGTTTAGCTTCCAGACCTTACATTCCAAAAGGAAAAGAAATAATTCATTACTTTACTTGCAAGCGAACCTTTGTCAGTCCATCCTGTTACGAACAACATTTTATGAAACAGTCAAAACAACAACAAAAAAGTGCTTGCGAATTATAGAGAGTGTGCTCCACTTGTGGACATCTTGTTCGAACGAATAACCAAAAGGCACACGTTTATCCAAGAGAAAAAAAAGATGCCATTTTTGTGAACAAATTGTAGACTCCAATCATCAGTGTTACATTAAAAGGCTGATCAGAATCAGAATAAAAAGAAACAAGTGGATTTTATCTTTTTTGACATTGAATGTTCACAAGAGACTGGAATTCACATTCCTAATTTTTATGTTGCTCGTTGTGCTTGTTACAAGTGTGTACAAGAGCCTATATTGTTTCATTGTCCAAACTGTAGTAATATTCTTGGAGGACGAGGAAAGATCTTTCGGGGTTCTCGTACTCTTGCTGATTTTGCCGAATGGATTTAAACCCTACCGACGACATATAGAGCGAAGAGGAATTCCAGTGTTACGGGGACTGTCATCGATATACTACAGCCATTGCTCACAATTTCTCAGAATACAACAAACAATTTCGTTTGAAATATTATTAAGAACAACGAATCAAATTTCCAACAGTCACCATTATGGAGCCAAAGTCATTTACATGAAAGTAGGAAAAGTACAATTAAAAGATTCCATGAGTTATTTTTGCTATGCCTTTGATTAGAATGACTTTGGAATGACAGAAATGGCTACAGGCTATTTTCCACACTTGTTCAATACCGATGCTAATCAACACGTTGTGCTCCCATATTTGCCTGACATTCGCTATTACGACCCCGGTGGTATGCACATAGAACAACGAGAAGCATTCTACGCCTGATACCAACTTCATTCTTCAGACCCTTTTGACTTTAAAGAAGTAATCTTGAAATATTGCCGATCATATGTGAACATTGTATGAAGGTGTTGTGGAAACATGCGACAATTATTTCTGGATCACGGAGGTATCGGTCACTTGAATGAAGCTTCTACCATTGCTAAAGCGTGTGGATTAGTCTATCGAAAAAAGTTCATGCCCGAGACCACATTAGCTATCATACACCTCAATCCTATCTCTCTGTCACCGTCATTACTCCGCCAACGCTTTGAGCTGCCTCCATTTCTTGTGCGAAACTCTAGGCAAGTGGATACAACATGCTAGAAACGGTGGAGAAAAGAAAATTGGAAACATTTCCGTGCATGGTTGGGATTTAGAAAACCAACAGATCGTCTACGAATTGCTAGCATGTTTATTTCACATATGCCCAACAGGTTTTCCTCAACGATACCTGAAAAGTCCTTTCTCAGAGTTCACCATGGAAGAGTTCTACGAGCAAACATATCAACGACGCCTGAGTTTCGAAAGTCAAGGATACTAAGTGATATAAATTTGGGAACACAACTACGATCGACGTTTTAGAACCGATCCAGAAATTAGACGTACTGCTGAAAATTACGACATGGTGGATATCGAACCTTTAAATCCACGTGACAGTTTGTGTCGAGGACGAAACAATGCGACACGCTTGCCGTACGAAGTGGACGAATCTCAAGGGTAGCAAATAAAATACACCGATGTTTGTTCCTTGTATCCTTGGGTGTGCAAATATGCTAGATCCCCCATTGGCCATCCTGAAATGTTGATTGAACACATCGATGTGGAACACATTCGGCAATACGACGGTTTGATCAAATACACAGTGTCATCACCGACAAACTTGTACCATCCTGTTTTACCACATCATTACCGAGGAAAATCAATGTTTACTTTATGATGTACGTGTGCTGAAACGTGTAGTCAAGACCAACCTTGTCGCCACAATATTCAAGAACGAGCCTTGACAGGAACGTGAGTGAGTGTCGAATTGTTTCATGCTCTTGATCGTGGATACCAACTGTTAAAGATATACGAAATTTGGCACTTTCCTACCATAGAACAATACGGACAGGACGACGACAACTCCACTGAAGGAATTTTCTCAGGCTACGTCAATGAATTCCTAAAACTGAAGCAAGAAGCAGGCGGCTATCCTTCTTGGTCTCAGACTCCAGAAGACAAAGTGACATTCAAAGAACGGTACCGATCCTTAGAAGGTTTGATCTTGGTGAAAGAAGTGTCATTATTGCACCTTACGTGACAGTCGATGCCCGTTTAACATAAATTGTATTTTGTCTTGGAACTTTTAGGAGATCGAGTCCTTAACTTTGACACCAATAGTTGTATGCACATCGATCGCCCTGGAAGATATCACCCACGCGTTGAAAACGAACGTTTAGGAGCAGAGACCGATGAACATCCACTATTGTAAGTCTTGCTAATGATGGATCCAAACATTACGGTTACCAATACAGAGACCAACAAGAACAAGTGCATAATAAATGCAGAGTAAAAGGACTGACATTGAACTATCGTTCCAGTCAAGTGGTGAACTTTGACGTCTTAAAAGAGGCCTTGAAGTCAGGACAAGATCAAGACTTTCGCGTGTAAACGTTGGATCCTCACAAAAGCGTACATTTCCAAAACCACCAAATCATCATAAGACCCTTAGAAAAAAAAAATCAGATCGTCTACAAGAAACGAGTGCGACTTTCCGATCACAACTCATTACCTGACGGATACGCCGATCTCCAGTTTAAAAAGGTGAGAGAGTTCCTAGACAGAAAGATTATTGCACACACAAACACCGACCAGAGTGATGCCGTATCCTGCGATATCAGCAATGCAGCACAACCTTACCGCTCTACTAGCAAAAGCGATGCAACACGACCTTTCTGTTTTACTGGCAAACGTGATGCTGCGTGTGTGCCTATCTATGGCTGTCATGCATGCGCTCGCAAACCACTATAGATACCACTAGCTCATCGAGATTTACAAATCAAAGAAGAATACATGCTTCCTGTGGCTTTACCAGGCTATTGGAACTTTGAGAGTCAATTAAAGACGTTCAAAAATGGCTTTAAGATTTGGATGGAGTACTTATTACCAAAAATTTAGCCAGAGCCGGATTTATCTACTTGGGACGAAGAGACTAAGTACACTGTTTCAGTTATGGTGTGAAGATCCACGAATGGGAGTAAAAAATCCTAAAACTTTAAACAACCTTCTATACTGTATAATAGCGTACATGTGGGTATAGTATGTATGTATAAACACTCCCTAACTCTTGTAAAATGTTAAATCTATGAGCAAAAAATAAGAAGGATAGTTTCTGTTAGATCCGAGCGATTTCTCTTGTATTCTGTACTACATCTGTGGATGTTTTGCTTCACGTCCGCATGTCTACTTTGGAGGGATGTTTTACTTTACGTTCGTGCTTAAAGCATATAAAGCGGTGCGTTCTCCAGTCGTGCCATCGTCATCAGTCAGCAACCAGCCGTCAAGCCAGCAACATCACAAGAACGGAGCTACACCTGCTGCGGTAGGAAGAGGGGAGTGGGCCACCTGTGGTGTTTCACGGCTGCCACGTGCACCCAGCCGACTATATTTAATAATGGAAGTACGTGGCGTGACTTCAATATACGGGACAGACTGTCACAGAAGTGAGACGACCTACCCCCCCCCCCCCCCCCCCCGAAGTCGAGGAGTACTAGGAAATTCAAACGAATTGACCGAAAAGTACCCTGACCCAGCGGTTGCCAAGCCTGGCCAGGCGTGCAGCAAGCAGGGAGAAGAAGCCGTCAGAACGAGCTGACTTCCCTGGGGCAGCTGCACCAAGACGACTGGAATTGAATAATCCTGCCTGAGACTAAGAGAGCCGGTGTGTCAGATTTAAACCATGGAAACAACAGCTTCAGAGAATGCAGTTCTCCGGTTCAGTGGCAGCCTGATCAAAATTGCCTGACTGTATGGGGTTTTCTGTTTGGTTTTTCGAAAAAACCTTTTGATTATTCTTTTTAAATTACAAATTTGACTGATTTCAAACCACCGTCTAAAATATAGCTATGAATTAAGAAGAAATGTGCGTGAGACGAAAAGGAAATGAGTAACTTGTACTCTTTGATTGGTATTATTTTTGGAATAATTATGTACACTATGTACGCAAAATTTATACCTGAATGGATTAAATAAATAAAGAAATTTGGAACTGATAGAATTGTCATAAGTAAACATGTGGTTAACGCACAATTGGTTTAGATACAGCCCGAATAGCTAACTTGGCAGAATTTGATCATGTACGTTCGTGGCGTTTCAGTACTTCCGTTCCGCTTCGCGCCTCACTTACAGAGTTGTTGCAGCCTTCCACTCCAAACATGTAAGTACGAAGCATACCGTGCATGCAGTAATGCGTCAGGTGGGTTTGCAATCCGGCAACTAATCTGACGAGTAATTTGCACACCCTCTCATATCGCGCCTCCAATGTACCCTCCAAATGGGTCAACCATGCAGCCAGTGAGTGGTGTGTCTTAATTAATAAAGGCGCGTTGCGCCCGCTAACAATTTGTAAATGGCATAATGGCCACGATCGAATTAAATCTGAACTAAGTAAGTAAGTAGTCATGCCATCATTCACAGTTAAGACATTGAACAGAGCAGAAGCTAGTGATGGAGCAAGACTAGGAACATTATGAAAACTGTCTAGCTTGATTGTAATTTACAACATGTGGCTAACACATAATTGGTTATAAGAGACAGCGCGACTTAGCTAACTGGGAAGAAATAGACCATGTACGTTCGTGGCGTTTCATTACTTCCGTTCCTCTACGCGCCTCCCTTGCCGAGCCGTGCAGCCATACAATTAAAAAGTGTACGGTGCACGCAGTAATGCGTCAAATGGATATGCAGCCAGGCAACTCATTTGACGAATAAATCCCTGAGTGGGCGCTTGCACTCATTCGGGGTGAATTAAATAGTGCAAGGTGTGTATAATTGAACAAATAGTGTCTTGTGCACTTGTTCAATTTTAAACCCAACGTACTTGGTCGAATGGCCGCACGCGTTGTAAATATAAAATCATCATCATCATCAATCGTGCCATTCATCGTCGATCGTGCGCAGACATAAGAAGAAAGAAGAATGACAGTCCAACATTGCCAAGTGCGAAAGTTGATGTAAGCCATCAGTTTGATGAAGAGAGTAGAGCACTTCCAGGGTCAGATGGAGGAGATGGAGTGTTACACCCACAAGCGGCATTTAAAGAGGGAGACGACCTCCTTGAGAGTAGAGAAGGAGTTCGTCATAGGCGTGATGGAAGAAGAAGCGGGAAAGATCAAGGCAGCCTGGGCAGAGGAGAAGAGGGCAAAGAAGCGGAAGAGGAAATAAAGGAACTTCGAGCGCCTCTACCAGATTTGGATGAAGATCCAAGAAAAAAATGTGTCAGAGGGGAGAAAAAGATTGGATCCCTGATGAGGATGTGAAAGAAGAAGATTATGAGAAGAAGGCCAATGAGCCTAGCTTTAGGCTTGTTGTCTCAGCCAAGACAAATTGAGAGAGTGGTGGCAGAAACCGTACGCCCGTTTCAGGACCACCCATATCTCTAGAAAGAGATATACTACTCGGAATTATTGGCGATACATATGAGATTGTGTATGTTTGTGTATGTCTATGTCTATTTTTATAACCCAACTGAAACTTAAATCCCCTTACCCCTCTCTTATGTGTGCGTGTGTGTGTGTGTGTGTGTGTGTGTGTGTGTGTGTGCGCGCGCGTCTATAAACACTACATACCCTTGCTTGTGTGTGATAGCATGTTTGTATGAATGTATGCATAGCGTGTGTATAAACACTCCTACCCTTTTCTTTAGATAGTATGTATGGGGTGCTGGATAGCAATCAAAAGTAGGTGCTGGATAGTAGAGTGTGTGTTGTGTCGCGGGGGGGGGGGGAATAGTATATAAATAGTCAGGTGCTGGATAATGGGGTATATAAAAAATTAGCATTCAATTTCCCAAAGGGAGCCATACATTTTTCAACATACAAACGACCTATAACGGTCTACAAGTTAACATTACTATTCCCATAGGCGGCCATAAAACTTCAGCATTTTAAAAATATGCTGAATTCCATACGTTACATTAGATGCCACTATGACCCCATCCTTTTAACCTTATGGACATTTTTAGCATTACCATTCCCGTATGGGACTATAGTGGCATCTAATGTAAACCTACACTGTCTCCATTTTATTAAACCTATGGACATTTTTAACATTACCATTCCCGTAAGGGGCTATAGTAGCATATAGTGTAAACCTACGGCGTAATGTTAATTCCCTTAAGGGAGCGGCACGTATTACCCCTATCCTTAATGATCACTTGCTATGACTAACATTACTGGGATTCCAGTTGCATTACAACATTGTAGACGCCTCTTTTCATCGTGGATTAAAACCTTAGTCACATGTATATCATCCAAAAGCGAAAAAGTTTAATCATCATTTTTTGAAGAAGAAAAAAAATATGTAGGACTATGCGCATTAGAACCAGTATCAATATCAGTGTTCATGACTATCAGAGTAAGGTGAAAATGGTAAATAAGATACGCAGGAAATTCACGTTTTAAGAGAAGCTCACGCGCCGTGACGACGAATCTGCAGGTTGTTCGATATCCTGAAGATTATTCGATCAAATACAATTTGTGCAAAGTCTCAACTTACAATATGAACACATTTTTTTTTTTCTTTTTTAAGCTGCGTTCTGGAAGGCCCGCTCGACCTATTTTTAGAGTCATGCTATAGGAGACATTCGTATATGCTTCTTTTTTAGAATTGAAAGAAAAGAGGTACATTTTTATCGTTATCTTGCTGATTCGTACTGGTCTAATAGACCTTATGGTGCAAATTGCTTATCGTATCTTGATGATTCGTACTGGTCTATTAGACGTAATGCTGCAAATTGCTTATCGTATCTTGTTGATTCGTACTGGTCTATTAGACATAATGCTGCAAATTGCTTCAAGAAATTCAAAATAAAACAAGTCTATCAAACAATTTTGCTACATAAAGCAGAGGCATACAATATGCTTCATTCGCCATTTCACGTGCCGTTTATAGTACCTTCCGGAAGTACATAGGTATTAACATACTCTTGCACATTTTGTTTACATTTATTTACCTGGCATTTAAATTACTATGTTTCTCATCGCAAAATACCTTACATTCGTTCAGAACACTACCGGATAGATTTGCATGCTCACTGACTTCTAGGAATTTGCTTTGTATCAGTCACAGGAATTGACATCGTATCAAACAGTCTCATTGACAATGGCTGCTCAGTTAAGGTTCTTGTTTCATACAAACATAACTAGACTGAGTACCCCGAGTACCCAGATACTAAAAGAAAATTATATCCTAAGAATATGTATTCCCAACATTCCCTTTCATGTTTATCTGTGAAATAAATTATTAATGCCTCGATAATTTAATCACGGAAGCTAGGGAATAACGTCGCCAGTGAGTAAGTTTTAATCTTTTAATAAAATTAATCTTTTTTACCAGAGACTAAAAGATTATTTCATATATTTTATAGAGTTTGGCGGTCGAAAGCAGCAATTGTTATTGCATCTTAAAATCTTAAATAAGATGAGAGAATTAGTAATGCTGCTGAATGAGATATTCCTCGTGTCTTGCAAATATTTTCAAAACAAATTTATACAAGTAATTTAATAAAGAGAAGCCACAGCTGTAAATGGGTTGTTGCTCCTAGTTAAAGTGCGATCGTTCTTGGTCATAGAATCAATATCAAATGGATAAATGAAGTATTTCTGTCGGTGCATTTATAGTCGTAGACATTAATATTGTCACCTAGGAAACAACTCATTACTGACCTCAACGGCTGATGGCAAAACGTGAGAGACGAAAAGACCTTATATCAATTGGTATAGAGTCTGAGAGTCCAATTTCAATTTTTGTGTAGCCCCCAACACCCGAACCCTGGGCAGACATGCCATTGTTTGTTCATTATAGGATCTGTCGGAAAATACTATTATTTTATGACAAATGTTATTCATCCATAATCTGAAGAAAAAAAATGAAGACAGAGGGAATTTATAAGAGCACCTACCTCTTTCTACTTTATTATAAACTTCTCGAAGCAGAAATTGGTTATATTTGAGCATGGTACAGCGGTATGTATACCAATGTCTGTAAAAAAAATACACACGTTGTATGAAAAACTAAATATTGCTGGCTTAATTCCATGTGGTGGAGATGTGAACCAGCATCAAATATTGCTTTTACAAGGGACAAACCACTGTAATTAGTAGATTCCAATAAACAGTAATGACATATATTATACTGAGGACACACGATTCTTATGCTTAAAGGAACTAATAACAAGAAGGAAAAAACGACAAATCAAAAAAGGCAGCTAAATCTCTTTGCGAGATAAGTTTATAAAAAACAAAATGTTCTTGCTTGAAAGAAAACCAAATATAAAAAGGAAACACAATTCAAAGTTTATGCAGTGAATAAGGAAAATAGACCTTTATCTCGATTTCACACATAATGATGGCATATTTTTAGTTTCTATAATCAATCCGGATATGAAGGAAGAAATTATGTCAACAAAACAATCACTTTGCACACAATCTGAGAGAAAACGTGAACTATTAACGAAACACGAACGAAAATAAACATGCAAGAAAAAGCAGATTTTGCACTGTTATCAGAATATAAACTATTTATTAAAAGTAATCAAAGATGGTGCCATATTAGTACTTGATTGTGTATCTTACGGAGATCCAAATTGTTTTGGCCATATTTCCAGACCTAGGACGGACTAGATACTACATTATGTATTAAAGATTAGATATCCAGTTAAAGTTATGCGTGACGAAGGTATTGAAGGAAATGTAGCAAGAACATGTTTTAGCGGGATACTGAAAAAGAGATCATAAATTATAATTCATGTTAAGAGTTAAGGGTAAATATTGTCGCAAAGATTTGTCTACGGGTCATCAACTAATGCCTGCCTCAAATTGTGATAAGACTGCATTGCAAATGTTAGGAATATATATATATATATATATATATATATATATATATATATATATATATATATATATATATATATATATATATATATATATATATATATAACTTGAGATCTAGCTATGTTTGTCCAGATTAAAAATAATATAGTAGAGACATAAAAATATTCTCATTCTGAAAAGTTTTCCAATCAATCTGTCATGCGCAGCTCAGTGTCTCTTCTGAAATACCTATGACGCACAAGAAAGTTGGTTCATTTTAGGTCCTTTAAACACACTGCAAGTGAACCAGAAATAAATTGCAATTTTTTGTCTTGTAAACTGGCTGCAGTTAAAGCTTTTATAAAATCATCGTCTAAAACATGCTGCTATACAAACTGAAGTCATGGTTTGGAAACTGAAGCAACCTTACTATGCAGTTTTCCATTTTATGTTCTTCTTTTGATCTTTTAAAGAGGGATTAATGAAACAAAATGGCTCTTAATTTCGAAAATGTATACCTTTTTGGAGTGAAACGTCTTCAGTTTGATATCACATTTCGGGTAAGTCTATATCTAGCACTATTAGTCTCAGAAAATGTTTACAAAGCCCATATACTTTTGTAATTACATGCACTTACAAAATATGTGCAACGTTTGGTAGATTTTTTCTTTACAGTAATGTCTTTTAGTCAATTTCAATGAAAGAGCAAAGTTTTCTTTTAAGTAGACTGACACTGCCTACATGTCACTCTTAGGCTGTATTATGGAAAACAAAAAGAGAACAAAGAAAGAAGAATAAACACGGAAAGGAGAAAATTGTATTGATGTCAGATGCCTCGGTTGTTGTCATGCATCTCCTCCATCAGCATGTATTAATGCACCATTGATTACAATCCGGTTCTTGATCTCTTTTGATCAGAAAATAACATAATCTCACGCTGTAATTTTGTTACTACAGTTTTTATATTGATGTATATTCTTAGGTTCAGTAACACTGATCACGAAACGCCGATCTGAGAGTATAATGGACGCAATTGAATACAGGAAATGTGTTGTGATACATTATCAATTTCGTCGAGCTAGACTTAAATATCAGGTTTAAAGCCTTCGGTTAGACAGCTTATCCCAATCGTCATAAGATGGCCAAAATTATTTCACAGGGGATTATTGGCCTTTCGAGTAGGTTTTCATCCAAAGTTATTATTGACAATCTAGTCAAGAACATAAATGGAATCTAATTGATCCATCAAGCTATTAATATACAAGATTCAATATACGCATCCTTCTCAAAAATCGCATCTCAATAGAATGGAATGCATGCATGTGTGTGTGTGTGTGTGTGTGTGTGTATATATATATATATATATATATATATATATATATATATATATATATATATATATATATATATATATGGCTTAACGGCACCTCAGCACAATCCTGGATATATAGTGCCTGGTTAGTTTAGGTACAGAAAAGGCATACAAAATAAACATAACGTCAAAGAGGATAAACTCCTTACAATACAAGGCAAACTTCTTGGTATTAACCTCACTCTTTTCAAAAGTTAAAGACCTCCTCAGCTGGAATATCCTCACGGGACATATCCCATAGAGAATAGGGTGCCTTCATTAGTCGCCTAATTGGAGGGGGCGCACTGGGCATATTCTACGCCCCCGTTGTAGAAAAAAAATGTCAAATTTCAAATGACGGAGTCCATGGAAGGCAAACACGTATTATCAACCACTTTGTAAATGGGTAACATAAACGCACACTGTGGTAAGTATTTTTGTAAAATGAAGTAAATAGTGCCAGAAAAGGGGTTTCTTCTATATATTTGGCAAATAAACTGAAATGAACACACCAAATGACATCAACAAGTTTGATATCCACCCAAATTTGTTTCGCCGATAATGTATTAAAAAGAAAAAAGTGACATTGAATCAGCAATTGTTTGCTACGAGAAGCGAGGTGGTTCAATCCAGTTCACAGTAATCTCCATTTGATTGCAATTACAATACGATTTAGTGGTGGTGGCAAGAGATTTAGATCTCGGAGTGGTGAATTTAATAGAAAACATCGATATAAATACCATTTCCCTTCGATAGTAATATCTTTTTTTATCCTGTGTTTGACTAGTTTACAGGATTTATCCCAAATTAGTACACTTCTGACTGACTGGAGTTCGTTGCCATTACTCACACAGTATTGTGTTAGATAGTTTAATCTCCGCTCTTATTTGGAGAAAACTATGATTTATTCAGCAGATTTAATCACCACATTTAAGGAGATAAATATTTCATCAAGATCCAAAATATTACATGCGTGGCATGATCAAAACCGATGTCAAATTGATCAACGTTCTTTTCTAGCTATATGGCTTCATCGATAGAAACTATAGACCACGAATGCTTATACATAACATATTTCCGTTTGCAATTTTAACCGATGTAAATACTGTCGCATCCATTCATGCTACAGTTTTAAATAAGATCAAACCTTTGAATACTGTATACAAATACCAGCTCTCAATATGTTTATCATTATTTTCAGTTACATTCAAACACCTTTCCATCAAGCAAACGTGGAAAAAAATGTTCCCATACCTTCGATTTCTCACTCAGACTCACTGTTGAACGCTGTATCAGTTTTTCAGTTGCACGATGCTAGTGACAGATGCATGTCCAGTGAAGCTTTAATCTGTATAACGCACCCCCATCCCCTTCCCCCAGGGAAGCACTAATGTCAGTTAGCAGATGGTAATTATAAGCAAATTTTATTTTGTACAGGCAAGACTTAATATATTGTTACGTGTTTGCTGCCTTTTCATCGACCTTTTAGTGTAAACGTTTCTAACTAGTATTCAAATCAGCAAGATACCATCTTAAAGCGAGTGAATTAATCTATAGTAATACGTTGACTAAAAGTAATAGCAAAAGGTAACTAGAGGAAAGTCAATGACACGCCATCACAAAATACACGCTTGTTAGCGATGTCTCTATATCTCTGACTGATTGCGATTATTTCGAGACATATACGTGCCTTTTTGTACAAATAGTATATGAGATGTTGTAATCTCCTCCAATAAATCTCTCTTACTTTGGAGAATAATATGATTTATTTAGCAGTCTTCATCACTTTTTAGGAGATTAAGAGTTATTCAAGATCCAAAACATCAGTGTGACACAGTCTGTGCCGATGTCCGATACATAAAGGACCTGTTCAAGTTAACTAGCTTCAAAGATAGTTCAAACAAAACATCGATTATAAGTGATTGTCCTTGACATTTTTCCGTTGGTCATTTTAACCGATAAAATATTGTTACATTCATTTATGTTTTAATTTGTTCGATACGATGAAACTTGTGAATATCTTTATTACAAATACCAATTCTCAATGATTTCTTACATATTAATTTACGTTAAAATATAAGTTTGATTCCATTCTGTGTAATATCAATATTTGAGCGTATTTAAATAACCGAGGAACTTTAGGAATACTGTCAAGAATTAGTAATTTTGATTGCATTATGGAATTTTATATAATAATGGAGGAAAAGTAATAATATAATTTATGTGTTTCTATCGGGTCTTACTTAAAGTGCAGCAAACTTATTTTATTTTGAATCCAAACAGGAGGTAACTTTAACAGGACGAAGCCGGGTTGGGATTGCATTTAGCGAAGACAATGAAAGCAATTTGTGAATGAGATTTTATTTATAATGTAATTGAACGATGAATGAGTCTGACGCATACAATCCAACAATGGATTTAACAAAATGATGCGCACTGAGTTCAATACTTGATATAAGGAAATGGTATTGTTCCTAAATGGAACTAATCAGAACACGTAACTTCAACAAGTAATCAAACAAGAATCTACGTATGGAACTTATAAACAAATACGATTGATATGTGGCTCTATCACCATGGCCGATCAATGTATAGAATGTACACACAAATATTAACGATGCATGATTATATCACCAAGGATATCAAAGTATAGGGTTGATGCACGAATACGAACAAAGAATGAATATAGCACCAAGGGTGATCAAAGTATATGATTTATACAAAAATATGAATAATGAATGTTTCATCCATAAGTGGAATATGTGTCTTATTAATTTTCACTCATACAGCGATATTGAATTATTGATTTCATTCATATAGTGACATTGAATAGTATTTATTAAAAAATGGAACATATGTATCTCGTGGCGTACAGCTGACGATTACGATGTATTTCCGGTTCCACAGCTCTCGTCGAATGGTCAAAGAGCCACCAAGCATGGCCCGCCCCTCCCAGTCTGCCGAACAATCCCTCAAGAGCCCCCTTATTTCATATAGACCTCCCAAGCATTGTTCCCTCACTGCGAGTAAACCAATACCGTCCTCCGAGCCAACGTCACCATCGACCCCAGCATACGGGTTGCACAAAACCCAACAGACTTACACGACTCCCCTTGACAAAAAAACCCAGCTCTACAGCTGAAGACTGCTCCCTTAAAGTGGACAAATTTCCTGACAAAACTCGTTGTATTGTGATAATACCTCGAGACTTTATTCTATAAGTACCCTGGTTATGGTGAAATCCACTGCCAGATAACTTGAGGTAATGGGGTTTCTCACTGCAGGCACTTTGCTTGTGCAGCATTGGATGAACCGAACGCAGTATTTTGAAATAACTAAAGTCGAAAAATAACCACCCTGGGGCAACACTGTCCGCGGCAACGAAGACCGAGTACATTTTCTTTCAAATATAATGCACTGACATTAAGTACACGCAATTCCGTGACAGTAATTTGTGGCAACTTTGAAGTCCTTAATGCAAAACTCCGTATTAATTACATATATATTTTTTAATTAAGGAGAAAACGCAGCTGACAATGAGCTGCAATCCCAAGGAAAGGGAATGTGTTTGATCGGCATCACACCAATACGAATTATATTAATTAAACCTCTGCATCTGGACAGATGGTGTTGAAGGAAATAGTTTTAATGCATATGAAACATCACATTTGTTAGACTTTAATAATTAGGTTTTGGAGGATAACGTGATAAATGAGAAGATTTTACATAGTGTTATATTAGTCCCGTGATGGTAACGGTTTTCCCGCCAACCTCATCTAGATTTTGCATAAATGAAATCGTTCTGCATAGAATTTATTGTCAGAGCTCTTATATTTTCTCTCCTGTTTTACACCCTGCTGGCTTGGGGACGTAGAATTGTTCGATGCACCCTTGTGCATGTCGTAAGAGCCTACCAGTCGAGGCAGGAGTCACTGTGACTCAGTGACCGAAATGACGCAAGTTCGAATCCTACCATTGTTTCAGATCTGCTACTCTGGTGACGCAAAGCACTTTACTTCAAATGCTTCGAAAGTTTAATGTTTGCACAGGATTGACCCTTTTCTTTATTATTAGCTCTTTCAGGAACTACATAACAAGATCATGTGACCAGGCATTCGGATCGAATTCTGAATAGCAGAAATGCATATTTTTATTAATTTATTTACAGATTCAAATGTTCAGAAAAGCATGAAATTAAAATTCATTTTCAATCATCCTTTCGTAAAGTGCATGAAATTTCAGACCAGCACATACACGTTCTAGACAAAGACCGTTCTCATTCTGAGCGCTCGCAAACAAACGATACATGACCTGTCTGATATCGCCTGATATTGGCTAGCGATGACTCAGATCTATTCATGGATATCATATTGATTGACAATTTAAACGTACATATTCAACGGAATAATATGTCCGAAGTGTTACAATTGATAGAGAAAAACTCACTTGTAACTGTGTGTGTGTGTGTGTGTGTGTGTGTGTGTGTGTGTGTGTGTGTGTGCAAGAAAAGGTACGATGTATGAAATATGCATCTACCTATGATATATAAAAGTTTTAGTGTCAGTGTGAATGAGTCGTGTGTTATTAAGCTGAACAGTAACGTACGTGTTTACAATTCAAAAATAATAAGAAAGAAACTATTTAATAGCTACGATTGCTTGTTGTAGAATCATTGATGCAATTAATTTACGGAATATACGTGTATGTTCGCTGCTTTTTTATTATCTACACGCTTTGAAGAGGGGATATTGAAATACCCTCAATCCGTCCGTGCGTCTGTTCATTATCAATTATCATCGTTAACCGCTGCACGGAAATTCACCAAACTTGGCTCATGGCTCGTTTATACTCTAACCATCTGTGAGAGGGGAATGATTGTTGGGCCTCTGCTCTCGGGTCCCCGGGAGAAGATCAAAAGTTAAATATACACAAATTGCAATTACAATGACATTCTGCATATTTTATTACCAAACTTTCTACATGTATTCATAGAAAGAGCGTGGGATTTGCAATGGCAAGCCATGGAAATAGCTCGAGTTTATACTCCAACTAATCTTGATAGTCTATCAAATTTCAGATCATATGAATGAATGGTTAATGTCTCAAAAGAATCTCGATTTAGGCCGCTAAGTAAGTTTGAGTAGCAGTGACTTTATATAATTATGAACAGTCGCTATGAGTTTTGACTTCTTTTTTTAACCTCTTGCTAGCCGCAGATTCGGAATTCTTTAGTTTACCGGCCTTACTTTGAGTGAGTTGTGGCTTGCAATTTTTCTCCCGATCATCCCGGGTCCGATGCCGTATTGTGTCTCTGGGCAAGGCTCTTTACTTCTATTGTCTCGGCATTAGTCATTTACGTCCTGGTTTGCCGTTAAACTCAAATCATTAAATCATTAAATCAATCAATTGTCCACGGCATGCTTCTTCCATAAATAGTATAAAATGTCATACGCAATACAACTTTCAACAGCCTTTCACCAAAAAAGCTTTGCTGACAGCATCTCAGAAATGTTCAGTCTACAACATGCGGAACTAAATAATGTTTTCTGGATGTCGTCATTGGAAAGGCTGAATGCGTGACATTACCAAGATGTATGTTTATTTCAGATTATGCTTGCATAAAAAACATGTTCCTCATTATCACGACGTCTAGGTTTCACACATATAAGGTAAGAAGGTGACCTTGTTGTTTACATTTACATGTGCTCGTATTTATGGTTTTACATCAATTGCAATTATATTTAATGAAAGTTTTCTAAACCTGATAAACACTCATTCACGAAATGTACGACTTTTATTAGTTCTTTAACTATGACCACCTATGGTCGATGTTACGATGTATTGAGAGACAAGCTACCGATAGCTATGTGTTTTTTTTGTTGTTTTTTTGAGGGTTGTTTTTTGCATGTTTTTTTTTTTTTTTTTTTTTTTTGTTTGTTTGTTTTGTTTTGTTAGGTTAATGAAAGTCTTTGCGTGCAATGAGATATATGAAGATTTAAATACTGTGCTTAAATTGATTAACAACTAAGGTACTCCTCGTTAACATTGGTTAATACTAAACTGTTCGTTCGATTCTTGGGCAGTTAGACAGGACTTCGGCAGTCCTACCTTCCTTTACCTAACCAGACTAAATTTGTGCTCCAAAATTAAAGAGCATCTCTCCAAAACGAAGTGTATACCTTCGATAAGACTTTAGGTATTCGTTCATAATTTGGAAACAATAAGAACAAAGATGAGAACAAAATCGTAAGCCTGACATGCTAAAACATCAGGGTAAACTACTCGTTATTGGACATAGTAAATGTTTTTAATAAGGCAGGCTAGAGCAAATTTCCTCTTGACTTCATTCCGCTGAGACTTTTACCGTGACCGTGATTGCAAATATTGTTTTTCTGTCTAATCTCCTATGTACAAGTTTCACTTTGTCTAAGGGCACTCAAACATTGAAATAAAATAAATGTATTCTCATGAATCGTGACTACTCTTTCCTTCTATCGATCAAATGTTTTATCGATTACTTTTTCTTTCAACATCTTACTGATAATATGATGCCTTTTTACTTGGAAACATGGACTGAATACGAAATATATTAGATTAAAAAAAGATAATTGCGTTGACTGTATTCGTTCTGAGCATACTGTGGTGAGATATGGTTTACTAGTCTTACACGACAAACATTTTTGATGGACTAGTGAGAGAATTTATTTAAAAGAATGTATGTTGTCGTTATGTACCATCATAAATGCACTCATTAGCTCATCAGTACAATTTTAGGATTGACAAGAATTTAACATGTCCATTAAAATATCATTTGATGACAAGAAACTTTGATCAGTTATTTACCGAGGCAAATAGTTAAAAGTGTACACATTAAAAACATTATGACAAGAAACACACTGCAAGAAATATAGATGCCTTATCCATGCGCTTTATTGACGGTTTCAACTACAGACACAAGAACTCTATCCAATATTTGTCAAATATGCTTTTAAATTCCTCGCGAATTAACTAGGAAGCATTTCTTGATATTTGACACATGAGTTGTTGGAAAAGTAAACATATCACCTGTAAAATGAAATGCGTGAAATTGTGTTCACATATTGATCACAGTGAAGTTATTCTACAATCAAACTGTTTCTAGCAGCATAAATACTGGACGATTTATTTATTATTTATTCAATTTTAACAGAGCCTGGATAGGCCTATAAATTCCCTCTCCCTGCACATGACATTTGACACATGATGAAAGATAAAGATATTATCCACCTGTATTCTACATCGGAAAGCACCGTCATACACATACAGGAATGGGATAAATCTCTCTTTCTGAATGTGACAGTTGTCTTTCACCACATGATCTTCTACTGTGATCATAGTAAACACAAATTTGCACAAACGCTCTGATTTATATCGCCACTTGAATATTAATTCCCAATTATCAAAATAAACCTTAATTGCAACACATTTATATCATAAAACGTGCAGTGGTTCAAGTTAGTGTGTCGCAAACAGGACATTTAGGACTCATCCTATCTACAGGTATACAGTCGATAGTCCAGTTTCTAGTCGAAAAAGTCGTTGTTCTAAGTGTTAATTTAAAAAAAATGTATCTTCTCGTTATTGTTATCAATGTAAGGAAAATCAATTCTAGATGAAAGTTGAATCGAGGACTATATAATTATTTCTTGTCCTTCTCGTTAAATATTAGGGATAAGAATGGACTTTATTCTTTTTACCTGTTCACAGTTGTATCATTGAGCAAGCTAGCTTCATTACGTAATTACGACGCCTTGTTATGCTATTACCTCTACGGTATTTTTATTTTTTGTACGTGTAAACCTAACTTTCAGTGTAAACCTAACTTTTTACACTCTGTATTACGGTGAGGAAAATTTCAATCGGTATTTTGCTGTTTTAAAGTTACACCAGTATTTCACAAAACGCCATTTTGACTTTGTCCTCATTTTTCGTCTAGAAATGTGAGACAAATAATTCTTCATTATGCATCAGTGTAGGATAGGAAAATTCCACCCTCAGGATCGCACTTTTGCGTCAGACACTCATAGTCTCATGTCTGACACAAACTTCTGACCCTGAGGTGGAATTTTCCTATCCTACAAGCCATTTTTCTAACGCAATTTCCTATCCTACAACGATGCATATTATATTAATGTTGTATTAATTAAATGAGAATTGCCACTGGCGATATTGCTAATGTGTTCAGAAGAGCAATCAATGAACAAACAAATTAGGTATGTGATTATTGACATCTAACCTTTGATAGATTGATAGATTAATTATCATTTTGATGGATGACAGATCTAAAATAATATTATTGTAAATTTCTTATCATAAACAGAAGTATATTGCTTCATTGTTTTGAGACATGTTATGGCCACATCAAATGAAAGGGTCTAATGAACACGACCCAATGTAAACATACATGCGTTATCAAAACTGGGAATATGAAGAAGAAACACACAAAATGTAGACAGCGTGAAAGTTCCTGAGTTGTAGCACTTAATTTGCGACTTCGAAGAAATTACCTATCTATTCAAAAATGTTTAGCTACAAATCAGATGCCTGTGCACTATAAAACAATATAGCAAAATAAATAAATAAATAAGGGTAAGTTAAGTTCTCCAGTTCATCTCTATCATTTGTGTTTTAGTTGTATCATGTTTTATAATTCTTGCATTGTTTTAATGGTGAGCCACATTACATTGACATCCATATCAATCAAAGCAGAAAGATGAGCCTCAAGAAGAAAGATCAATCATCTGCATTGCGTAGGCTGGGAAATCCAATCGTGAGATCTACACTTTCTCTTTCGTGAGCATCTTCCTTCTAATGTCATTGAATTCTAATGATTCCATCAATCATCAGAAATGTTAATGTTATTTCGATTAATCAAATTACTTGGTGTTGCCATTGGTTGTTGCAGAGGAGTACATTAGAGTATTGATTCGAAAATCCCACTGGTCTAACGGATCTTTGTTGACATTTCCTGAACACTTCTTTAAAATTCGAATACAATACTGGGGCTAAAACGTGTCATACAGAATGAAGCTTTGACTTTCCTTTGGATTTTGTTTATGCAAAAATCTTTGAAACCTTTACTACAATTGTTTTTGTTGTTACTTATGAAACAAATTTGCGATCTTGCCATTGAAACGAACAATTTGCTCATTTAAGAAATGACTACAGTGAATCTGTGTCGAGAGACCATCTATGGAACCAAAAGGTTCTCTTTTAAGACAGGTTGTTCCTTTATTAACGTATTTTGACCATCGTAAGTGTCAAATATAGAATCACATTTTGTGGTCATCTTACATAGATGGTCTCATAAAAGAGGTGGTATTAACACAGGTCGACTGTTATTATTGTAGTCCGTATTAAGTTAAAATCAATTTTGAAAATATTTACCCAACAAGTTTGTACAAAATATAAATTTTCTTATAGACAGACATGCTTCGATAATACACCATCTATCAGCTGTTGTTGGTGGTGTTTTTTTTGGGTTTTTTTTCTCCAAATTCAGATAACATCAAAAATATAAGCTAAGATCACTCGTGATTGTTAATGTGACTTTATCAAATGTGTATCTGTGACACACTATGCATCTATAGTAATCATTTTAAAAGGGCAAATGCAAGTAGACTATATGTTGTCATTGATTATGCCGTAAACATTAGAACAACGCCGTTGATTTCTTCCGTGTATTGATGTTAATAAACAGTCCATAAATAGTAGTATTGGCGGAATGGGAACAAATATGGCCCTGTGGGAACAAAGGGAATTTAGCATAAAAAAATGTCCATAGGTTTAACATTGTGGGCCATTATAGAGACAAGGAGATATTAATGTTAAATATATCCATAGCTTTAACATTGGGGAACACTACGGTCACAAGGTGAATTTTAACATGGAGGATGACTATATAGGTATCTATAGTAATTTTACATTGTGAGACAGTATTGGGGAAAACGTGAATTTAATATTGAGGACATTTTGTAGCCGTATGGGAATTCTATAAAAAAACAAATACAATTTAACAAATTGCAAACAAATTATATTATATTATATATATATATATATATATATATATATATATATATATATATATATATATATATATATATATGCATACATATAAACCAAATGGGACGAGACGGTGTGTACGATCACCCACATATATACAAACATACATACGTACAATCACACTTGCCATTGATGGGAATTGATTCGTGGATAAAAACTGGAAAAAACATAACTTGTACAAAGAAATGTATTAGAAACAAGCTAAAGCAAATTGTAGAACATTATAAGAGTGCAAAAATTCCGCAAACTTAAAAAAATTTAGAAATTTTTTTAAAAAATTCACAATTTAGGAATTGTAAACAAAAATTATAAGTTGTAAATAAAAATAACAATTTACAAATTTCGAACAAAGATAGCAAAAATTTATAAAAAAATTAACAATTGTATTATAAATTTGTTAAATTTTTTTAAAATGTACAAATTCAAAATAACAGACTTAAAAAACATTAAAATATCTAAAAATCTAATAACAATGAATATTTTTTACAAATTTAAATTATTTAAATTCTTTCGCCGACCCAAGATAAAAGACATCCCTTTTAACTAAAAGGTAGATCTTCCAGACCAAACGGTTAAGCCAGTATAAGTTCGACAAGAAGCCTTCCTGTTAAAACAATCTTGTACGTGATTGAACAATCAAGGCCTATTCAGAAATCTGTTCACGTCTACAATCAGATTGATAATGCCACATATTAATCAAACCTCCATTTATGTCCTAACTTCGTCTTTGGCACCTTTCAGATATGAGAGCACTTGTTTAATGTAAAAGAAGTTCTCCATTTTTCATGGTTCATCTGCGCAATGAGACTATGTCACAACAGACCAAATATACTTTTATTAAGTGGAATAACGATCGAAATTATCCAGCCCCAGGTCAATATGCTTCACTGCAAATAATACATAACAATTGATGACTTTGTGTCCAGGGATATGGCACAGTACATTAATAAAAATGACAAGATGTATTTCGCTGCGAAAATCCAATTAGAACAGCAGATAAATATATTCAGATAAAATCAATACAATATTTGGTTTTATAACTACTTGTATACTACAGGTGTTTTAAAGAAAACTCTCATTTGCTCTATTTGCAGATGGACCGCATTTCACTGAAACTGCAACGCCAAGTGACGTATAGGTACACTACGTGTGTAACTATTTGTTGGGAAGTACCTTAAATTTATTTCTCGAGTGTGTTAAGTCACCAATCGATGGTTCTTCTGATATCCTTTTATTAATAATTGAAAAATATAATTTATACCGCCACAGTCTAATCCCAATGATCAATTTTGGATAATTTTCAAGATATCATATCAAAATTATAACACATAAAATTGGGCATAGTCTAATTTGCACGGCTGGATGAGTAAAATTTAGATATAGTTCATGTACTTACAGATATTCAATGTGATCTCCTTTTTAATATGCACAAATATAGTATATATACAAGCCATTTTATTTTTAGAAGGATAAACGTTAAAAATATTTAAAATGTTTTTTTTTTTAAAGTGAATATACCTACAACATCAAGTCATGTGTTCCGACGAAAACTTAGCTCAGACTGTCACTCTGTAACTATTAAACAATTTCGACTTTTTTTTTCTTTTTCTTTGCTGATTTTGGCAATTGTTTTGTTAGATCTGTATTTAGTCAATTTAGTGAATTTGTTTTGTTATGAATATAATTTTCTGATTCACTTCTCAGAAGATGTGGGTAAAAATGTACAAAAATCTAAAAAGGTTTTATTGTATTTATTTTACATTGATAAAAACGAATATATTTTCCGAGTAAAGGAATGTAATAATAACTTTAAAAGTATTGTAAGTGGTATGACGTTCTGTCAAATATATGATTTTCTAATGTTAAACAATTCAAAATCCCACAATGTTATGACATATACCGAGAGATCAATACAACACCTCATGGGCCATGTAAGCTTGTCATCAAATATTATAAATTGATACCGTTATCTGACAAGAAATTCACCGAAATACTTTTTCATTATGCCTTCTTGACCTTCGAATACTTCATTCTGACAGACTCTTTGCCCCGTCTATTTACATGACAGCTGATAACGCTTTTATATATATTTATCGGACAAGCCATTACGTCTGAAGTAATCTACTTACGATAACATTATTATCGATGCCAATTTTCCCATTACTGAGCATGGCTACTACTTCAGGACAAATAGTTCAGCTGAATGGGTTATTCATCATCATTCACAAAATATACTGAATAGAAATAAATAGATTTCAAGAAAAAACACATCCGCTAAAATCCAGATATAGGTAACAGATATCAATAACCTTGAATTCAAAATTTAATCTATCTCAATGGTAAATCTGCTTTGAAATTCAGCTGTCCGATTACAAATAAGCCGCCTTGATGTTTGATGTATATCTTGTGTGCTGTTATGTATATATGTAGACAATGAGACTTAGCTTGTGATGTGTACTTAGAATAAATAAAGATTTCCGAGCTATATGTAAATATCTGATTATAAAAGCATGCATTAATTAAGATAGAGCGAATAATACTATTTTACCCTCACATTCTTAGAAACAGTATGAATGGAAAAATTCTGGAAGTTGTTGTGATGTACAACTGTTATTTTTGGTGTACCTGAAACCATTTTGTAATCGAGCATAACTTGTTGTTTTTACTCAGCATTACATATGTATCTAGTCAGATGTAAGCCTTTCCCTATTATCCGCCCAACAAACATTTTAAATAATAAATATATACCCCGGCTTATTTAAAAATGTTAAGCTGTATTGGAAGGTTTACGTCAACTGAAAGATAATCCCAATTGCGAAATTAGCTAAACCTTGTTACTGATCAACAACAAAGACTTATTGTAATGTTATGAGTTGGCCCGTCGACATATGTAGTGGCAATGGCATTCCATTGCAGAGGGCATGACATTTAAAAAATATGGATGCGTCTCAAAGACTACCCCCCCCCCCACTAAACGTCATGTAACAATGCTAAAGGCAATATATTATCTATTTTTGGCACCTCTTTCAATCGACAACTGCGGCTAACGTGCTGTTAAAAGGTTTTATAGGTGAAAAAACTATTACAAAATCGATTATAAAACGCCATCTTACGGAATCGGCGCCCATACAGAGGATCAATTACTATCAACCAAACCCGGCATTCAAAACACTTAGTCGTTTTCTGCAGTGGCTGAAATACAACTCGCACGTGATTGTAGGGATATGCGGAAACTTCCTGCAAATGCAGCTTTTCTAGCACACTCTGCGGCTTTTTACACCGAGAGCATATATCACTGAGATCTGGTTGTGATACGTGGACGCCACAGTAATATTATATGATTAAAGTCATGAATGCTAGAGTATTTAATATTTAGTAATATGAATGAAGGCAACAACTTGTACAGGGAAAACAGCTTTGGTATTAGAAATCCAAACAAATATGGCTTCATGATATTATGTCACAAGTAACTTTATGATGTATCTAATGCATCATCACAGGACGGTTCGCCAGGCACATGTAAATAACAGATATATTAGTAGTAAACTGTGATAACCAGTCTATCTAAACCAGAAGAAAAAGATGGCATTCGGTGAATTTAACCGGAAGACAATGACCTATTTTTTGATATGACAAGTAATTGGAAGAATTACATACAAATTATTATTCACCTTGCAAAAAAACCAAAGGAGATTGGAATGCCGAAACCGGTTTATATTGCGGTTGGGGGGGGGGGGGTATCTAGCACGCACTGGCAATGAGAATGGAACCATGCAACCGAGTAATCTTCTCCCACAAATTTATCCGACTATCTTCTCTGACTAATCTCGATTTAATGTAAGTCATGCAGAATGTCTCGAGTCTGACGCCGAAGGATTAAGTGATTTTCAGCCTGCGGTGTCATGGAGATTGCTGAAGTTTATATTTCAGACATTTTGGGAAACTCTACAGTAAGTGGACAAGCATAACGACAGAGGCATTTATGTATTTAAATTCGCCAACATTCACAAGATAGAGTGAAAACTTGATACAATTTTAGAAGCAGGTACATGTTTAAGTCTTTACAAATTCCTAATATTATTCGCGCTCTATAAATAAATACACTGAATCAAATTCTTATAGTGCCCACGACTCTGCTGCGCCCGAACCTGTCACGTCACTGTGCAATTGGTCTATAGCTCTGACTTAAGCGGTTTTCCGAATACGCTTGAAACAACAGCGTTCAGGGAATAGGACCAGTTGATAACTCTTTTCAAAAGGAAGGACAGCCTTACAACCCAGAGAACTAACAGTTGAAATTTAATCAAGATGTTTGAATATTGTCAGGTATTTAAATATAATTTTGGTAGCTAGGTGAAGCACTACATTCATTTATTGGTCTCAATTTAGGTGATCAAAGTGTTATAAGACGTAACTTTTTCACTTCTGCAGAGAATAAAATCTGGGGAACAGTATCTGAATTTTGATTTTTTTGCCATGTTCAATTACTAACTCGTTGGTCGCATATGTGTAATTGCTGTTTGTGAAAGCATATCTACCAACAATCTGTTATTGTAGACCACTAATGTGAATGAATGTGACTAGAGAAATTCAATCCATAAAATAATTTGCTTGGCATTCAAGGTTTCTCTTTTGCATCTATGTGTGTTTTCAGGTATGCAATTCTCAAGAATTACTTGTTTAGTTTTCAAGCAAATGACGTAATGAAACGTTTTGATTAAAATTTGCTATGGAATTGATTATATCGGCTTTGCCGTGGCGAAAATCTTTATTGTTCAACTTAAAAATGAGGTAGGGCTGTGAGTGATGTTCATTAGCTTTGAGTTTGCATTTAAAAATCTTCATAAATTAAACAACTTCCTTCCAAAAGCCTTAAATTTCAATTCAGCTTTTCTGTTTTACGAGCTACCTTGATGCAGAAAATTTACCACCTGATACAAAACAAAGGTGTTAAATGTAGTGTGTGAAATAAAACTTATCCTTCTTTATGCAATGTGATGAGGCACGTGTAGTAAATATTATCGGCTGCGTAAAAGTGTCACAATTCATATCATATCCCTTTTCTGAAGTTTTAAACTTCGTCTTAACTCTTCCTATTCAACAAATATTCACTTAGAAAGCTTTCTTTTGATTATATTGATTTATATATATTGATCTTATTGATTGATATTGATCCTGATACTGTCGTGTATTTTCTTTAATCGAAGTTCAAATGTTAGATTAGTATGCTGTGATATGATATAAGAAACTATTTAATGAGGGAATAACAAGTTTACAAAATTCATATGGAAATTAAAGGCCTTAATTTTGTAACTGTTCTTCTTGAATCAAAACTTAATCTTCTTTGTTAGTCATAATTAAATAGAGAAACATCAGTTACATTATGTGTTTGCTTCCATGTAAAATTTGATTTAGAAGATCCTTTAAGCATTCTTTTATGACGGAGGAATTGAAATCATTCAACCTGGAATCAGAAAGAAGTATTGATCAGCATGAAGAAAAAAAAAAGGTTTCTTCATTCAAAATTAGAGAAGGGAAATATCGGAAATTTAAATTCATACATGTATTGCAATGGATAGATAGCTTGGTGGATGGATGATTAGATAGATAGATAGATAGATAGATAGATAGATAGATAGATAGATAGATAGATAGATAGACAGATAGAGAGGTATGAAAATAATTACAGGGATACATACTATAACAAATAATATATGCAGATAGAGATAGATAAATGGATGGCGAAATGGATGGATTGCTTAACAGGTAGGGGAAAATAGATGGATCAAGAATTAACCGCTGCTCATGTGATGAAAGGTTTGGTGTTTTATATGCGTTAGCTACATGATTGCATTTTGAGCGGGGTCAAGCTGCGCCTGAGTGCACTGGTCGTCTTGATGTAACATCCATATAGGATGTATTGTTTACCTTCACAGTGTCTTTGACAAATTCTAATTTTTGATAGAAGCAACTGATACTTTTTTTTCTAGATTTTCGTTGTAGGTAAAATAAGTAAACTTGCATCAATGTCGATCTTGTTATAAAATAGAAAACAAGAAACTGTGTTGGGGGTAATCAGGAAGATATATGTACTAGTATTACCCTATACACATACTATAATCCAACGATGTTTCAGATTAAAATATTTTCTTATTCACTTCTTTTACTTTTATTTTCTTATAGCAATGTAGTCCTTAAATTTCATACAATGAAAAAAATTAATTTAGATAATATCATAATAAATCTACCTAAACCCCACCAATTTACCTGTTGTCTTCATTCAATCTAGTTATAAGAAAATACAAGAAAATGATCAAGTGCAAATTAATGAAACGCAAGTGTAATGGAACGGTGCAATTCATAAAATGAAAACGCACAGCAAAAAGAAAAAGGGGTTTCCTTTTTTCAATTGCACCGTCCTAATTACAGAAGAGAGAAAGCACCGTTTTAATAATATAAGAGAGAATCATGTATTAAGTAGTAATGGGCAGAAAAAAATAGAAGCTACAAAATGAAATCGTTAAGCTACATATAGCTGCATGTTGCGCATAACTAACCTACATATCATATAAATAAAACATCAATATAAACTACCTCTGTTTATACACGCACGTATTTCTTTTTTGAATTATTGATCTCTTACCGACATGTATCATTACCATCTTTAATTTCTTATGATAGTTTCAATATTGTCCCTCTGCCAATAAAAATTGGATCATAAAACGTTGGTCTGCTGGAGTGATGTGCAGAAAAAAACCCAGTAACACTCAGAAATTGTTTGCCAAGTTGAGATAAAAACTTAATTAAATTCATTAGTTTCTCTTAAGTATGAATTGTAAGGAAAATTGATAGCACCAAGGAAATAACGCTTGAAATAAATTTGTTCTTTAGAGATGTTCACGATTAGATTATTTCGGTGGCTAAAATATTGCATGGAACAAATCAATGTCTTTTTTCTCTTCATGATTTATTCATACTGTTAAACCCAACACAGGAAGACCTTGATTGATGCATGCAGTGATTTATTGTAGTATAAACTGCAATCAGGACTCTCAGATCGGTTTACATATTTGATGGCGTGATACTTCCCATTAGATCGATCTCATTGACAGAGTTTTTAAAACAGACAGATCCATTACAATAATTACCGTAATTCGGGTGAATTGTTCACAACCTTTAAACTTAAAATGTAGTATCCCAGCATAATCAGTGCATTTGGTTGTGAAAGTCAAATTTGACCACATGGTTTAGACTCAGAAATTGTACTGCATTAAATCTGATTGCAATAGAATATTGGATGTTGAGGCGGTTTCGCTACAACAATCCCCATCCCACCTCCAATAACAAAGTGTAAATGACTCAATTAGAACTTAAAAGGAAGAAATTAAATGACTGAAAAAAATCTTGATTGAGTACTCCAGAATCCTCACTTCTATACTACACACAGATGCCTACATCGTGAGCGGTCTAGTGATTTTCACTTACTCCTACATGACGTTGTGTATATACACAAAGGCTTCTTTTGTTCACATAAATATAAATTATGATATAGTTTTGTCTGGTAAAAACAACACTACTAATTGTCTTTCAGATACACTTCTAATAAATTTTGAGAGACACTACTAATTGTCTTTCAGGTACAATACTAATTACCTTCAGATTTATTTCATCATTATCTTTCTGATACACTTGGTGAATATCTTTCTGATACACTTTGTGATTAAACAATCTGTGGTCAGCTCAGACAACCCTACAGGCACAGTTCTCTTTCAGAGATACTACGTAATTCTCTGGTAGTGGTGCTTCATGATTAGCGTCGTCACCAGGTGACGAGATCTCTTAAACAGAAATCATCTATTCATCAAATGTAATTTTTATGGCGGACTAATCTTGAAATATATGAATGTGTTAAAAGTCATAATGCGTGACACGTTACGAGAAAATGTGAAAAATAATGCACTAAAATATTATTGGACTACTATTGGAATAATGACTGATAAAATAGAAAAGTATTTGTGTGAAGAATATGCATGACTGGAAGAAGAAGACGTTCCACTTCTGGAAGAAGAAATAAATAAAGTCTCATTAAATTCGTTACTTACATTATTAGACAAAAAAATGGAGTTAAATAGAAAAATAATAAAACAATTAGCTCATCGTGATTGAAGAACAATAACAAATGGAGCAATTGATGGGAAAAATATCAAGTGGCTGTAATTGTACCAGAGCAATGTCGTTTCTTGATAATTTTCTTTGTGACTCAATAAGCAATATTCGGCACAGTTCGAATTTTAAATTTTGTTTGATCACGCATTTGTTTACACCTTTTCAAACTTTCTTATCATCGTGATCTGTTTTGATTGAATATAGTTTTGACCTTAAACAATGAAACTCTCTTACTGGTCTACCGTTTAGCTCATCCTTAAAAACTCCAAGCAGATTTCTTGTCCTCTAGAGGAATGTTATATATTATATTTTAGTATAGTATAGTATAGTATAGTATAGTATAGTATAGTATAGTATAGTATAGTATAGTATAGTATAGTATAGTATATCATATCATATCATATCATATCATATCATATCATATCATATCATATCATATCATATCATATCATATCATATCATATCATATCATATCATATCATATCATAGTATCCATCATGCTATATTCGTTTGTATCAAAGAAACGTATATTTTCCTTCATATCGTCATAAAAGATTCAACACTGATGCACAGAGAATGAGTATCGGTTACCAAAAGTTTCATATTTTCTTGGTATTTATTTTTTTAACTTGTTTCAGCAGAATTTATGCATTGGCCATTTTGATAATTCATGTACTGTAAATCTTGCGTATGTCGGTTTGGTGAGTTTGATCTTGTTTGTTTTACATACTTACAAATACTAACTTTTCATCAATTTGTTCTCTCTGCAAATCATTGAGCTTTTTGCAATTTTCCATTTTTTTTTTTCGTCTGTGCATATTTTCACAGTTGTCTCTTTCGTAACTTCTTCATCTGATTTCCAAATACAGCATTATTCATCAGCTTAAAGAAACCAAATTTAAAATCCTAAGTCGCTTTTTGTCTTAGCGAAGAATTTAGTTCAATGTTCTGCTTCAGCCACTGTTGCTGATCAAACAAGATAACTCGGTATAATTTTATTAATTTCGCTCCCTCTTTCATGCAAATTTGTAAGTTTATGTAATGTACCACATATTTCTCTTAATCTTTCAATGTATACCACAACGTATGCACTGTTTGTTTAGTTGCTTCTTTTTCCTCAATAATTTGTTTTTGTAGGAAGCATCAATCATTTTCATCTGGTATAAGTTTCTAAGGTGTTAATGGATAGTCCTTGAAGTAATAACTCAACTCTTCTAGTATGACCACTTCTAGTATGTAATCAATATCACTGTTATAAGGTATTTTGAGACTATTTTCTTCTGATCATTTAATTTCTTCTCCAGTTTCACATCTGAAATCTGTCACTGGTACAATTTTGATACATTGCCCATGCACAGAGGCTATTTTATTAACTCTCCATAATTTTTTATCTTACCATTTTCATCTGCATTATAATCGTGATTAGCCTTTGCATACATACTAGAGATCATGCCAGTGCCTCTGCGAATCCCACATTAAATCATTAAAATATATCATAATTTATTAAAAAGCTCAAGTTATACACCGAATATGTTCAAACTTGAGTCATGTTGTGAACCAGGTGCAGTGTAGTAGTGTGCTGAATCAAGTATGTAGTGTTTCATGCAGACATTACAAAACTCCTCAAAGATATCACACAACATTAAAAAAGTATTCGTCAAGTAAATTTACTCAAAATAGAGGCTTGACACAGGATAATTTGCAGCAGAATTGATTTTAATTTTATGATGCTTGGGAAGGTCTATATATCAATATATAAAAAGGTCCCCTAAAATCTAATGATGGGAAATTAATTAAAAGGCAATTAATTAATTAAGTAATTAACTTACACTTGTTTTTCATGTTTGCGCTAATAACTCGAAAACTATGACAAGTACATGGTTATATAATACAGCGTCTGAACGCTAATTTTACACTCTTTTGTTTGATATATATGAAGATACGATCAAACATTTTAACACCAGTTTAAATTGAATATATAACTTTAATTTCTTGCATTAATCGTTACACTGAAAGCATACGCACTGCTTAAATAATACACTGAAAACATACGCACTGCTTAATTAATAGTTGCAGGTTCAAGCGGTTCAGTACTTTCATAATATATTATCTAGGATCTTCTCAAATGTTTATAGCCTATATTTCAGACCTCTAATTTGTCTATTGTTAATTGGATAGTAAAAAACAGTGATATATCAGGCAGATTGATTATGTCAAAATAATTATCTTCTTCTTCTTCCAATGTTGGATATGGGGAGTTGAAACAAGTTGTGCCTCTACGGTGTCCACAGGCTGTTGAACATTCTAAATTGTGTTTTTTACAATTACATGTCAAGGTACTACAATCTGTTTGGCAGTTGCATCGTATTATCCGTAGAAGTTCCTTTGGTGTTTTAACATCCCACTCTCATACATTTTCCAACCCCATTCTGCTGGATTCAAATCTGTAACACCCATTCACTGCTGGACTTGATAGTACACTCTTAAACTGTGGTACTTCAATGCAGCAGCAGTTGGTGGTAAACTTTGTTGCTGAATAAAACCGCAACTCTTTGTAACTTTATCACAAAACTTGTCATAGCGGAGACTTCCAGTCCTTCTCAGAATTTTCCACTGAATATGCAAACAAGGGCATGTTCCCCTGCAGTAATGACATCGTCTACACTGGCATGTGGCTGAGTAAATTAGCAATGAAACTTTACATCCTTTGTGCTTTTCCTAGAGCTACAATTTTTCCTATTCCATACATACTGGATGTTCTGTCACATTCGAGGAGTGCATGGATTGGGAGCTACAAGGTGCACAGCTTTTGTCCAAGTGTTTCTTTTATAGCTTCAATGTTCTAGACATTAGGTTTTCTTATTGAACTTTGCTTTGGTTCAAGCCTTAAGAAGATTCTCTGGGTCGGCATGATGCACAATTCCGAATGAATTACAGTAGCCTTGAATGTCCTGATGTGCTAGTAGTCTTGAATGTTCTAATGAGTCAGTAGTCTTGAATTTCATGATATGGCTGAATGATGCAATCCAGAATATCTTTGAAACAATTCACATAAATCCCAAAGTCAAGTATTAATCCAATATGAGAATGAGCACTTTTAGTAATTCCAATTAATATTTCAAATAAATAATTCCTGTCTCAGAATTTGCTCTGATATTTTACAACTGTAACGTCTGATTACTAAAATAAATTCCTTAATAGACTGATCTAAATAATATGAAGTTTAGTATAGGAATGAAATCTTGATTACCAAACCTGTATAAATATTATTAGGATGTCACCTGACAGAATATTCTAGAATATGAGTAACTCTAATGGAAATTCCCTGTGCATACCTGACTTTTCTCACATCAAGATATAGAAAATTCCAATCTAATTGTTAAAGGCTATGTAAACAAGACTGACCTTGAACTCAAATGAAGTAAATATGTTGTTTACAAAATTACTAAAGTACCACTTACCTCATGGACACATATTATATATTCAATATACATAACACCTCCCCTCATAACGAAAAAGAAAGACTTATGCAATAAAGCTTTCTGTTAAATATGCATTGTCAAAATTTCATAGGAAAATGTTTTATAAATGTCACTCAACTCAGTTACACAAAGCAAAGCAACATAGTCTATGCACGTGATAGTGCATCTACGATCACATTGTCTTTTCCCATGATATGTTGAATATCATAATCAGTGTTATATTCCTGCAGTATTAAACTCCATCTCAACAATCTCCGATTTCTATCTTTCATTTTGTTGATGAAAGTAAGGGGATTGTGATCACTATATACAATAACTGCAGAAAGAGCCGAGGTAACATACACTTCAAAAATGTTGTAAAGCCAATATCAAAGCAAAACATTCTATCTCAATTGTGGAATACTTTTTCTGGTGCTTGTTTAGTTTTTTTTGTAAGAAAAATAGCACACTGGATGATGCACACCATTTTTGTCATCTTTAATCAATACTCCACAAACCCCTACATCACTTACATCAACAGTCATTTTAAATAATTGGCTGAAACTTGGTGCTGAAAGAACTGGTGTATTCTTATGCATGTCCTTTAATTTATCAAAGGATTCCCGACACCGGTCAGACCAATGAAACTTGGATTTCTTACTCAACAAATTTGTCAAAGGTTCTGCAATTATGGAAAAGTTTGAATACAATTTTCGATAATATCCAGCCATGCCTAAAACTCACATCATTCGCTTTTTACGAACAGGCACAGGGAATTCAGAGATAGCTTTGACCTTAGCTTCTATATGTTTAACTTGACCTTGTAACACAATATCTCCTAAAAATGTGAGCATGTCAAAACTCACTTTTGCTAAAATTAATCGTTAGATTTGCATCACTGAGTCGATCGAAGAATTCTCGAATGGTTTCCAATTGACCTTCCCAGGTGTCGTTGTAGATAATGACGTCATCGATGTATGCCTCACAATGTTCTATAACAGATGTTATCATATTCATCAGACGTTAAAACGTTGGCGGAGAATTTTTCATTCCAAATGGCATGATATTATATTGGTAAAGCCCATCTGGAGTTAAAAATGCTGAAATTTCTTTTGCTCTTTCCGTGACTAAAATTTGCCAGAATCTTTTTAAAAGGTAGAATTTGGTGACATATTTCGATTTCCAATTTTGTCGAACCAATCATCCATTCTTGGCATTCGAAATGAATCAGTTTTGGTGACACTGTTGACGTTTCTATAGTCAGTACACATGCGGAATGTATTATCTGGTTTAGGCACAATAATCCATGGTGAACTCCAGTTATTTTTACTTGGTTCTATAAAATCATTCTCCAGTAAATACTGAATTTCTTTCTTCAAATGTTCCTGTTTGAGAGGATTCATTCTGTAAGGATGCTGTTTCAGAGGTGTAGGATCTACAACGTCAACGTCATGATAGATTTTATTTGTTCGTGTAGGAACATCAGGAAACAGGTGCTCATACTCATGTAATAGCTGTTTTAGTTCTTTTCTTTCCTGTTGTTGTAGATGTGAAAGTTTCTGATCCAGATTGTTTAATATTTCTGAATTCTGAAGTTTGGTTAAACTAAAATCACTACTGTTAGATTGCATTCCATTATGCGGGACAGGTACAACTAAGTTGATTGAATAATTAACTGTGCCATCTCTGTCAAAATACTCCTTTAACATATTTATGAGACAAAGTTGTTTCTGTTTCCGCCTCCCTGGAGCGTTAATGATATAATTTAAGTTATTTGCTTTCTTTTCAACTGTATAAAGACCATAAAATTTGGCCCGAAGAGAATTTTAATTTATGGGCAAGAGAGCCAGAACTTTATGACCGGGCTGAAAACTCCTTTCCTGTGTATTTCTGTCATACCTTAATTTAATTTTTGACTGAGTAGAGTGAAGATTAGCTCTTGCTACTCCATAAGCCTTTGACAACATATATTTGAAATCAGAGACATAGTCAAGAAGATTAATCTTTGGATCTTTCTTTGAAAGAAGTTTCTTTTTCAATAACTTCAATGGTTCACGGACAGTATGTCCAAAAACCAGTTAAAAAGGACTAAAACTCAATGATTCTTGAACTGATTCCCTAACAGCAAACAGAAACAAAATGATCACCCTCATCCCAATCTTTTCCTGTATGAAAGCAATATGACCGAATCATATTCTTCAAAGTTTGATAAATCTTTGCAAAACCCTTTGACTTTCAGGCTGATAGGCAGAAGATTTAAACTGTTGGATGCCTAATTCATGCATAACTTGTTGGAAAATTCCAGACATAAAATTTGAACTTTGATTAGACTGGACTGATATTGGAAGGCCAACAAGTGTAAAACACTTCACCAAAGATTTTATAATGGTTTTAGGTTTAACATTTCTTAAAGGAATTGCCTCTGGAAATCTTGTGGACGCACACATTATGGTCAGCTAGTATTGGTTGCCTGACTTGGCCTTAGGCAAGGGACCGACACAGTCTACCGTTATTCTGCTAAATGGTTCGTCAAATGCATGAATAGGTTGCATATGAACCTTAGGTGTCTTCGAATTGGGTTTTCCTACCATTTGAGAAGTGTGACAAGGTCTACATTATTTAAAGACATCACTTTTAAGTTTCGGCTAATAAAAATTATTCTATATCTTGTGATAAGTCTTACTGACTCTTAAATGACCAACCAAGTGAGTTTCATGGGCTAGACTAAGAATTTCATGTCATTATGACCTCGGAACGACACTTTCATATCCCACTAGCGGATTCCTCTGGTGGTCTCCATTTTTTCATAAGGACCCCATATTTCACAAAGTAAAATCTGGGACTTGTGTAGTTTCAGTTTCTCTAATAACCCTCTGAAACAAACAGTCCATCTCAGGATCTAGTTCCTGTTCGACAACGAGTGATTGTCTTTTGCCACCCTGATTAGAATAGAGAGAATGCGAAGTATAAAGAGACTCACTGTAATTCATACCTATTGATTGATCAATACCACTAGGTCATTGCCTAGTAAAAAATAAATACCTTATATAGGTAAAGAATTTACTGCCCCAACAGTCACAGGTCCTGAAACTAAATCTGATTCCAAATTGACATATTGGAGAGGAACATTTACATAGCTGCACTCTACTCCCTGAATAATAACACTTTCACTAGAAGAAGAATTATCGTACAAAGGCAAAGTGGCTGATAACAAAAGACTATGATGTGCTCCTGTGTCATTTATTATTTTAATAGGGATAGGTTTGGCAGAGTTACCAATAAGTGATATAGAACCTTCTGACATGAATGGTTCATAAGTCTTTAAAATAGAATCAGACTGGAGTTTGTTTGACCCAGCAAATATATTGCTTTCAATACAAGACTGTGACCTTGACCTCTTTAAAATAAGAGCATTTGGACTAGATCTGTCTTTATTATGTTGCTTACTTTTCAACCTGTAGCAATCAGAAATGACGTGCCCTATCTTTTTTGAATAAGTACACATAGGAGGAGATAAGGATTTCTGATCAGTCTTAGCAGATGTTCGATTTCTAAAAGTTGTACCGGATTGAAATTTGGAAGTACTCGTATGAGATTGACATGATTGTTTACCAAAACCCTGCTGACAGGTCGACTTATGGACAAATGAAACTTTGTTAAACTTTGTGAGTTAAGGAATAATCATCAGTCATGCGAGCAGCATTTTCCAAAGTTTCCACTTTTTGCTCATCAAGATAGGTCTTGACATCACTATGATGCACTTCTTGAACCCTTCAATTAATACAAGCGGTATGAGCTTATCGTAATCTCGATCAACATTCTTGGCTGAGTACCACCTTTCAAACAGTTGTTCTTTTTCCCTTGCAAATTCGACATGGGTTTGTCCAGCTTCATTTCCACAATTCCTAAACTTTTGTCGATATGACTGTGGTACCAACTTATAACCTTTCAAGATGTATTCCGTAACCACATCATATTCAACACTCGGTTGTACCGACAGTGAAGTGTAGACTTCACGAGCTTTGCCAATAAGTACACTACGTAGTAACAAAGTCCAATGCTTTCTTGGCCATTTCAAGTTTTCAGCAATTTTCTCAAAGTGAAGAAAGTATTTATCTACTTCTATTTCCCGAAAAGGGGGTACTAACCTAATACATCTGGTAACTTAAAAACCTGAACTTGTCTGGAAAATTAGGCCCTCGAAACAGAAGATCTCCACGAACGACTTGAAGGAACGGCCAGCACGTCTTGAAGTTGTTGCATTTCAGGAACTCCACAAACGGTCTTTTTGAAAATGCCTGCTTGTTCCAAAAGGAGTTCTACTTTTCTTAGTTTATTGGTTCTGCCCAATTTTCTAGTGCGCAACCATAATCGTCTCCATTCTGCTGTATCGTTTTTCTCTGCATAAGTTCTAGCCACCACTATGGCACGGGCTAAACACATCTGATCATGATGGTTCTTAATCTGGACGGTAGTGCGTTTGGTACTGGGAAATTGATCACCGATAAAACTTTGCGTTGTCCGCTGCTGCCCCTTGGAGGTGAAACGTATGTCATGTGAAGAGTAGCTTTTCCATTGGCCATGTCAAACTCATCATTCGATTATTGGACGTGTTGAATTTTGTCCAAGATTTTGGAAGAACTTAAGTCTGCAATTGTACTAAACTCGATCTAGACAGGAGATTTCAATCTGTCATGAATGATCAATAATTTTGATCTTTAGCACTGTCGTTTCAATTCTTCGACAATAAGTCCGTAATGAAGACAGCTGCTTTCTATGCTGCGACTTGATACTTGAACTCTTAAAATTTGACCGTATATGCGTACGCAGTCATACTAAATATTCTGGAAGTCAATTGGAGGGTCGCTCGAATGTGAAAAAAGCTCTTCAGGAGCTACCGATCAACTTTCTTTCTTGGCTGATCTTTACTCTCTCGGTCTTGTGGAGGAAGTAGATACTATTGAATCAGAATCACACACGTCCTCTTCAAATTCACTCCGGCGAACTTCTGCTAACATTTCTCTCATAGTATGAGGCAACACAGAAGATAGTCGTCGCTTGGCATCTGGTTTCTCCTTGGAACGGTGTGATCTTTTCATGATGGATTGTTCTTTCAAGTGTGACTTGACTAAGTTACCTCTCTCTCCCTACACATACACACACACAAGTATATATATTGTAAAATCACAATATAGTTAAACAGTCATACAAACAAACATATATTTATAATTCATATATATGTATATCAATTCTTTTATTAAAATTGTATGCAATTTTTTATAATACCTTAATGTTAAGGCTATTGCGATACAAAGTATCTAACCGACGAATCCAGTAACTTTCTTTAATTTGTTTGTTCGTCTCTCTGTGCACAATATCTATTTGCATGAAAGAAAAATCACGCAAAGAGTAATTTGTTGTATTAAAATGTATTGAAACATTAGAGGAGAACTGAGGATCCATACAATCTTTATATGAATGCGGTGATTATTCATTCTCTTAGAAACTTCTTGAAGTGTTTGTCCAACATATTCATGTTACATTTTTTACAGGTTATTAAATAAATTACATTACTTGATATGCAGCCAGTATTGTAACGTAGAGACTGGAATTCACATTCCAGTTTTTGATATGTTGTATACATATATATCAAACATAAATATATAATGGTATTCTGACTATTGTGTCCATATTGAGCTTTCACCGATTCAGTTTTCATTAGAAATTCATGTATCTTTATGATTAAGTTACACATATAAGATTGTTGTGATAATACATATCATTTAATGACGTTATGTCAATGAGGCAATTGTTTGTAAATATATAGATGTTATCCGTTTCTTTCAAAATATTTTGTGCCTGAAGAAGCATACAGTAAATGCAAAACTAGTCTTTTATGTTTTTTATTTCAATTATATATATATATATATATATATATATATATATATATATATATATATATATATATATACATTCATGCAGTTTCAATCTGTTAAGATGGAAGAGCCACAACATATGACACTTATGGTCAGAGATTTACAAACGGTCATTCGAAAGCAAGACTTCAGACAACTCCTCTAGAGATAAAAGTCTACCTACCTGCTATGTTTGTCAAGAGAAAGGACATTCAGCTCTAGAATGTCCACAACGTGCAAGAAAATAAACTTCCAAGACAGTCGAAAAGATAGACAAAAGTAAAGATACTTGTTATCAATGTCAAGATAAAGGACTGGTCTACAGAGTTTCCCAAGAAAAAAGAGAACAAGGAACAAGGAAAAGCAGAAGCATAAGAATAACCCATACCAGTGAAGAAATTCAAAAGGCAACAAATACAAACACTCCATGTAAAATGTGGATTTTCAATGTAATATAGTTTTGCCGTTTTCCAAAGACTGGAACAGAAAATTTTACTTTCTCTATGCTACCCCCCATTGTCGACCGCATTAAGGATTCGAACCCTTTCTGGTCATCTACCTAGTAGCTTAAATAATAGAACCAGATATAATCACCCTCTTTCAATCGGTGTCATGAAATTCATGTTACATGGAGAAGTCCATAGTCGATATTATCTATGATAATGTGAACTTTGACCTTTGAGCCCCACTCCGTTCAACCTTGGGGGCTGGATTCAGGATTCAAAACTTTCTTTGTCATCTGCTCATCCTCATGCAACATGATATTAATTGATGTAGATGGAATTGAGCTTCCAAGGATAGCATAACGAGAGATGAACGGACGCACGGACGCACAGATGGACATGACCTATCATAATATATCCACAAAAATACGGATGCAGTAATAGTCTAACATACATTGTTATTCTTGATAACAAACAGAAAATTACAATTGGTAGGATATGTAGGATTGAACGTCCAATAATAGTTGCCATTTAATTCACTTAAAATGTATAATCTACTACAGTGGAACATGTCTAATGCGACAATAAGTGTCCCGGTTCTCTGACTATAGTGGCTATAACATTTAATCCAAAGTATCCTTCTTATTTTGGACGTGTTACATATTGTCCAGGCTCAGTTCCCTAATGATCAAAAAGGTTTGCGTCCAAATTATGTTTACCACAGTTCGAACTGTATATGCTTGCGTACAAAACTTGGACATGCCTTGTAAACTTATACTTCGCATATAACATCGACATAAAGAACTTTTTCTCACCCTTCGATACTTAAATATATTTCTCCAATATCTGCCCTGCACAGATATAAATATATTTGTACTCATCATTTGCTGAAACACCGAAGGTGGTGCTATACTTAGCTCACTATCCCATTCTTTTATTCGAAGCATATGCATACATGTACTAACCACATTGGTATCAAGGCAGTGTTCAACAAATGCAAAATGACATCTGAAAGATAGTGATAACAGTACAAATATTTTGCAGAGCAACTAAAGCTCACACGAGGGAAATCGGCAATAAAAAACACAATTGATTGAGTCCATCTTATATGCGAACAGGTGACAGGTTGATAATAAACAAACCAATAGAATGAATTTTAGTTAATGAATGAGAACTTAACTATCGCTGCAGAATAGAAGCCAAAATGGATAGGTGAGGTTTCTCGAACATTACATTTAAAATAGTTAATAATTCTTTTGTTTCTTACAAGAAATTATTACAATCTTCTCTCCAAGTTGCTTCATTCATCATCCTTACGGAAACACATTGAATTTCATAGCACTTCGTTCATGCTTTCTCTTTGATTGGGTGTGATCATTCATGTTAAACCTTTAGTATCTAAACTCTACTAACATTGGTGTTACAGCCAACCCCAAAACTTAACTTTCGTTTCAAGGCTTTACTTCATTTCATATAAATAATATTTCACAATCTATCGCTTCAGTTACTTTTAACAATAACCATTAAATATATATTTACAAGAAACATTTTTTGTAAATAAAACCTCCTTTCTTCGAGTCAAGATCTGATTCTTGAATAAGGTTTGAAAACCTCACGACATGCACAATCTAGGTTTCTTCAAATGCTGAAACACTGTAAGATCATACAGGCTTAATGTTCACACATGAGTACACACTACCATAGATTTCCTCCTTATATGTGAAAATAAACGGATTCTCTTTACCATATTGTAATGAAACTTTACTTCACTTCCAGCAGATTCTGCTTTGCTGCCATATGAATTGACATTGGCAGATGAAGACAATGTAGGATGGTAGATGTATAATTTCAGAGAAAAATCCAGTGGTTAATTTAAAGTTATTAATCAATACACCTACAGAATGCAGAGAGAGCCTTAGCCTTTGAGGAAAAAAGAAAAGAACAATATATATATATATATATATATATATATATATATATATATATATATATATATATATATATATATATATATGGCCTAAGACGCCAAATATATAATTTAATCACTTATCATTTAAACTTGTGAAGTCAGATGTGTAATTAAACATTGTAAGCTGTGCAACATATGCCCTTTAATTAGTGAGGACATCCCCTTTGAACACCTTTTTCTGTAGTACCTGGGAATCGTCGCCATCAGTGTGATAGATGTAGTTTTCATGAGTGTGCTGTAAAATGCTAATCAAGTCCTTCCATTTTGTTTTCAGTTCTATCAAGCATATCTGGAATTGCAAAGTCTGATTTCATATTCATGTAGGGATGCTCAGTGAAGGTAGGAAGACGGTGCTCATACTTGTGAAAGAAAGGTATGTATTTAACTAAAACATTAATGATAGAAGAAATGAAATTTTCATCAAGGTTTCTGCAGTTTGATACATCGGAAACAAAAGCACTATTGTCCTATTTAGAAATATCTGTCTTGGGTGCATTTGGATCTAATTTTGGAAAAGTGACTCTGTTTTCAACAACAACAACCACAACAAATAAGCAAGGCCGACTTTTTCTTTGCGGATCCTTACTAAATTGTGAATGAGTGTGAGTAATGTCTATATAATCGTCTATTATTTTATATGCTACTGCGGACACACATGCAGCACTGTTGCCATGTTGACTTCCTTCGTCAGAAACACTTTTAGACAGAGTTTCATCTGTTTTAAAATTCGCTCTTTACTATTTGATTATTATTGCGCAAAATGTGTAAGACAGAGAGTCCTATAAAGAAATTATGGACGGAAAATGTTCGCCATTGACAGCTGTTTTAATACCAAATAGTTTCTACAGTCTACCTTAGTGTAGGGAGCAAAAGATAACATTGCTGGTCGAGGTGTTAATGCACCTTCATTCTGAGATAGATTACAGTAAATTGCGTATCTATCCAAAATTGTCTCTTTTTCTCTTTCATCTTCTTACCTGTGGCCTTCGTTTTTCCGTGATAGTTTGTATCTTGCGCTTAATGCTAAAGGTTGTTTACAGGGCACTGATCATACGGGTTATTTCTTTCTATATATCGCTTTATTTCTTAAGAAAAACGAATCGGTCAAAGATATAAAAAAAAATTAATACAGCCATGTGGAACCTAAAATGGCTTTGAAAAGGCGTCACCTTTTTAAGTGAGACCTGTCCTGTGGATAAATAAGGGTAAAGTACATCGTCAGTTTTGGATAAAACATTTTATTGTCCGTTTTCGAGAAGACCTTTAACTATCAATGTTAGTATCTGCCATTGTTACTGTCTAGCTTAAAATTTGTGTTATTTGCTAAGGGCACTGTAAGAGAATCATGATAGATTTTAACCGAGGAGCAACACTACATATTGCTATCATATATCAAATTTAAAATCCGACAAAGCTCTTGAGATATGATATTTATGCTTTCGGCGATCACTTTCTATTTTAGTTTACTAAATTTGAGAATAATCCATGAAATGACAGTTCTTCATGAGAATGGATGCAGAATATGTCATTGACTAGGTTTCACAGGCTGTAATTGTGTCTTGAAAGCAATCAGGCGACAGTGAATAGAACATTTGCGAGTAAAAACACTCCCCAGAGCTTTTGTTGCCTTCGACTTATGGTCACATCCATGTAACATTTTGTTTTCTTCTCATGTGCTGTATACCAATTCATAACCAAGTAGCATAAATAATTTTAGAGGGACTAGAATGCGATACTCTGAGAGTATACATTAGAATGAGTGAGCAATTCTCTGACTAGAGAGAACGTTTCCTGACATAATAACTGAATGAAAGGTAACGGACTGGCGGACAAAAGCGACATATTCATGTAGTTTTAGTCAACAGATTTGAGGGCAACATAAAATACTTCCCTGTTGTGGTAATGAGTGCAGGCAAAAAGCAAATAGTAACGTTCGATTAACAAGTCTGTGCCAGGTTGTTTACGAAGCTGAAGTATATTCATAAATTTTGTAGGTGTTATTCGTTGGGAATAAGTTGATGATAGCACGAGAACAGATGAGCTAAAAATCTAAAACTACATGGACAGGATGTTCGTAAGAACTTCATTGGTCGCCTAATTCCAGCACAAGAAAAAAATGTTTTATTTGCCTCCTGTTATTCATAAAGTGGCACTGGAAGACAAACATATTCGATCGTTTGATGTTTTATAGTGATTCGTACCCGCATAGAATACATTTAGTTAAAATCAAAGCGTTGTTTCTCGTGCAAAAACATTTCATAGTGTGATCTTTCTTATTGAATCTCTTTCATTTGCATAGGTTAGCAATTTACATAATTAGCTTGAATTATTGATGATCTTGAACTAATTAATGAAACAGCATGATATAATCAATGGCTTTGGGTGGAATGGTCAAACTGACGATACGTTTTATTACCAGAAATGATATTGTTTCGAACTGATATCGATAGAATATTGGCAACTGTTATAATCTTTGACAAGAATTTTATTCCTAAATGTGGTATTAATATTATGTTTGTTGCCCAATTGTTAGTAGGTTATATCTGTCGGGATTTTTCGTCTCTTTCCTGGAGGATGAATCGCCGACCGCGAAGGACATCTCCGGCCCGGTTACGGTTACCGCTCCCCTAGTGGGACGATCTTACCGTCTCCCGCTTCAGTGGCCCATCCCCTTATTCAGGCAGACGAGAGCGCTCCATTTGTTTTCTAGAGGGTGTTTAAATGTTTTATTTCAATTTGCTCAGTTAATAGTTAATATATTATATCCGACTATCCCGTGCTGTATGTTTACTATATCTAGCTACTTGCATTTAAAATTTCTTTCCCACATTTTATCATTGTATCAATAATAAAGTTTACTGTTTCATCATATAGTTTCCTGTCATTAATATTACTAGTATATAAAAGATTGTCTTCGTTATACAATTCATTTAAATTAGTTATTTTACCTATCAAATAGTTTCTATCTTGTTCTGTTTCCTTACATTGTAATATTACATGTAATTTTATGAAATTTGCTCAATGGCGTAGTGGACAGGAAGAAATTGTGTTTGTCACGTGTCTTTTCAGAGCCAACCCTCCCGTGAACCAGACTTTGTGTATATATTTATACAGATGACTTTTTTTGTTGCTTTATATTCCTCTATGTCCTCCACACTGTCTTCCATTGTATCCCTGGGTGTGTGATTTCTACCCTAAATTGAGTTTTCTCATTAAACTCCTGTATTATGTTTGTGTATAGGACCTCATCATTTCTTTCCGTCCATATTCTGTTAATATTTCTGTATCTCATAATGATATATTTTATGTGGTTCAATTTCCCTGGGGGTTCTATGAGTTTGGTCAGTCTATTATTTGGTAAATCTCCGGTACATTACTTAATGTATATCCGTAAAAATAGATGTATCAAGCCGACCATGAATATTTTTTTCCCTTTATTCATATTTCTTATCCTATTTAAAACATTAGTTATTTTTTTATATCTGAGTACAGGGATGCCCAAACCTCCCTCCAATTTTGATTTGTAAAGGTAGTTCCTTGTGAGGAAGTGCATACCTCCTCCCCATATAAAATGAATTATTTTCTTATCAGTTATCTCCAGCATGTATATTTAAAATCTACAGTTTGCATTATATACCACGCATTGCTGTAGATATATGCTTGCGCTATTTGCACTCTTTCCATTAGGTTAGTCGGTGAACATGACCATATATCTATATTCATTTGCATTTTTTCTATCATACGTCTCAAATTATTTTCTTCTGCTTCTTTCCCGAACTATATCCCTAGCGCTTTAATTGTTTCTTGACTAGGTTCCGGAAGTAGTCCAGGGTGGTTCCTTCGCCAATTACCTATTAACAGGATTTCAGTCTTGGCGTGATTTGCTCACACTTTACCAAAGTCATAAAATTCCTTTTCAAGATGTTTAAAGGAAAAATCGTCTTGTATAAAATTTGTGCAGTCATCTGCATGGAGGAGCATTTTTAAATCATAATCTAAATTGGGAATTTTGATCACTTATATTTTTACATCCGGGGTCATATTTTTCGAAATCAGCACTTTTTAATGACATTATATAATCCGTTTCGACTGTAGAATAAAATATTAACTTCTACATCGTCTGTCTATAGTGTAATTTCGTTTCAGCAAACGATGTATCGAAAATTATTTGTTTTGCTTAATGTGAGGTCACTTATTGTTTACAGTTTCCTCAACAACAGCAAGAAAGTAATATGATTAAGGAAGATACGCAGCTGGGAATTAGTATAATGGGTATAGATATATAGGGAAGGTAAGATGTGATTAGTATGGTTACGTATCGGTACAATGGAATTAATTAAAACTCTCAGCGTTAACACTTAAAATTGTATGCGTAACTTTATGTCCACTTGAAAACTGATTTTCTTTTAATCAGTGCAATATCGTTCTCATCAGAAACGTGAAAACAAAAAACTTTACACTTTCGTCTCCAGCTTCGCGAACATTATCGCTGTGACTGAAATATTGTTTTAGCCCAATGGATTTGTCTGTGACTCTTACAAACGCTTGACCGTAACATACTCTTGTTGTATGTTTGGAATGTATCCGTTCTAAGAGGTCAAAATAAGTACGTTTTATACCAGGTATCTTCTGCTAACCTCAAGAAATTTCCTTCAATGACTACAGTATATCGCATGTTTCAGGTTATTGTTTATGAATGTATCCTACTAGTGAAAGGTCCTTTTTACAAATTTGTGTTTGAGTTAAAAGATCATCGCAAATTAAGCGAAATGAATCTATTTCCTCAAAAGATATCAAAACTTTTCTGTACTGCCTCTTGTTAATGAGTGGCGTTACTAAACCAGACAGAACTATAATGTAGTGTTGATTATCTTAATCCAATTATGATGTATGCCTCCAAGTATCATTCGCACTAGTCTTAGCGCAATCAGCCTTCCGACAATTTAACACTGGGAAAACAGCGTTTCAATTTATTATTTCCTAAATATAAAGTTAACAAGAACTCATTTTCAAGGATGCGAAGAACGATTATCAATGATATATATTAATAAGATTGCGCATGCTCAGGAATTTGAAATATTTATAGCAGTAGTATTGGTAGAAACAATGGGACGTGAAATATTAACTTCCTTTAGAAACAATGGAGACAGATAAAGAGGAGTGAGCAAACATGAATTGTAAACATTCTGCAATCAAGAGACAGTGTGATATTACAACTTTTGAGAATTTACTGTACGATCGGAAAAGTTTAAATTACATTGACATTTTTTATGAATCAGAGAGGTCAACTAAGGTTTGACACTTATTGTAAAGACTAAGAATCAACAAGAACTATCGCACAGATTGCACCAACCACTTGGGACTGATGCTGTTCGTTTGTCTATATTTCTCAAAGATAATAGGCTATAAGAGAGAAAAAATTAAATAAAGCAATGACATAAATTGAAATGTCCTGCTAAAAGACCTCACTTATTATTGTTGTTGGTGGTGTAAGCTGTTCTCCACCCCTTCATGGGATAATTGTAGGTCATTGTGTTACGGAATTATGTATTATTTCGTTTTTGAATAATAGTATAGGTTTATGATCTCTGCATAATAGTCTAACAGCTGTCGTCTTGCAGAAAGTACATATACGGTATTTCAATGTGACTCAGTACATTGGACTTAGAAAATATTGTCGCTTGAAGCATTAGTATATCACGTGATTTAGCGCGTGAGGGTTGAACTTCTGACCTAGATTATATGATTCAATTTAAGAGTCAATACTTTATTGACTGGTAAATACGTTAGTGTATAGGTACTTTAGTGGTGTCACGCATAACCTAGTTTCTGATTGGTTCGGAGAGGGTTGTAATCTTGAAGGATTAAATTGTTTTTAAGTCGCAATACAGTTTAATTTTTTTTCCTTATTCTGTTTTGCGCAGTCAGAAGCTATATAATAGAATGTATTGCTGTGTTTAGGCGTTCCTAGCACATAGTTTTTCAGCCATTGAGGTCACAAACGAACTTGGTTTATTTTGTGTGCGGATATTTTGCTTCAGTGATATATATATATATATATATATATATATATATATATATATATATATATATATATATATATATCATTACACAGTACATTCTGGATTAAGTACTGTGTCTTAAACTCTAATAATTATACAGCTCCGTGGAATTATCGGAAACATTTCTAGAACTTGTGATATTCCATATTCACAAAGACTATTTGGATTTATAACACATGGATATAACTGATTCTTATTAGTACATCAGTACAGTGAAGGTTTAATTCGGAACCTACTTCATTCGGAATATTTGGATTAACTTCCGGATCAGTGAACTTTAGAACAATTTAGGACTTTTAAGGATATTCTATATTGTAAGTTATTTTTAATTCTTTCACTTTGATTGTTTGTTAAAATATTTTAATATTTTAGGAAATTAAATATTTTTATTTTAAATCTTGAAAGCTTGTTTAAGTCTTTTGTTATATTACCCTAGTAGTAACAATTGAAATCTTAATCTCCACGTCAAGATACCCATAAATAAAATGATCTTAGACAACTTTCTTTTTTTATGATGCATTTCAAGCATCGATGTACACGTTTTCTAATTATCCTTATGAATTTCAAGCATCATGTACGCGTTTTCTAATAATCTTTTCTAGACTTCAAACGTCTTCATTTGTTTTTAACGTACCGAAGCCGAAGCAACACATATTAGCAACAACACTTACTGTAGCTACCATATATCTGTTTTCTAATCAATGACAGCTCATGAGGGATGTAATAAGTGATTATTTCTGGGAACTGTTATTGTATTCGGGTATCAATAAATGCTTCAATTACCTGAATGACAGTTCTTCATGGTAAAGGGTGCAAAACTTGTAATTGATTGACACTCACTCAAGTACTTTGTTATCCCTTGGGGTGTAATCTTTCTTTCAAAAGAATGCTGTTAGTTCCAAGGGATCAGAACTTTGATATTTAAAAGATAACATGTAATTTTATTATGAAATTCATCCTGTAACCGGTGTGTCAGATGAATTTTCAAAAAACTTTGTGTGTGTGTGTGCGTGTGTATATATATATATATATATATATATATATATATATATATATATATCTATATATATATATATATATATATTGTAGACGGCAAGAAGTCCTTCGAACAAATTGCAACAAACATGTTTAATTTTCTTCCTTCTTTATCTGTTATCTGTTTGAGCAAAATTCATAAAATGCTAGTAGAATGTGATAATTGGACAATACACACTTGAAAGACAGTGTCCTTCTCTGACATTATTCGTAACCATTTAGCAACTCTCTTAAATAAAAAATGTCCTCTAAATCCTACTCCCAGGATCGTACATTTATTTTAATAACTTAAACTTGGCGTGTTTGAAGCAAACATGAAAGCTACTTTTGTTTTCTTGAAATCAAACAATTTCTTGGATCACACGTGTACGGGTCAACTGCAAATGAAAGTGTTAACATTTTTTTGTGGTCAATCGTTAGACGCAGAATGCAATACGTTTTCTTTCCAAATTAAATGAAATCTATGATTTATAATGATATAGTTATATATGTATATATAATATTGTGTTCGTGAAGTCATTATAATATGAAGGGTTAGAAATAGATTATGCTTGATGCCCAATTCCACTGGAAGCTTCTTCCTTCTTCACAAAAATTGCGTTAGAGCAAAAAAGTGAAATCAAACTATAGTTTCGCGAGACCCAATTATCTGCTAATTTTCAGAATCTTGCAACCCGAAGATGAAATGCACAGAATAACCGTCTAAAACAATCTCCACTTTAAACTGTCTATTTTCCCCTCACCATTTTAGGTGTCCAACTACAAATGCAAGTATATGAGAAATCGATAGTTTTTTTCTTCTTTTTTTTTAGAATAATTAGATAGAGAAACATTTTACATATAGAGAGACATATAAACTGACAGACAAATAAATATTGATCTCATATAAAGATATATATATATATATATATATATATATATATATATATATATATATATATATGTGTATATATATATATATATATATATATATAGATATATATATATATATATATATATATATATATATATATATATATATGCACTTCCGTCAGATTGCAGTATCCTTTTAATATACTGATATGAACACTATTACTATGGAGGCTTGCACATTGTTCTTTGTTTCACGAAGTTTTATCTAACGAAATAACGGCTTTCACTTTCAAATTATTACGAAAGTGCTGGTACAGACCCCTGAAACATTTAATTACCCGAAACATGCATTTCAAGTACATTCATTTGTATTAGCGTTTCAATCAATTGTCTTGTTAAGTCATGCATTTTGAGTTTACGAGCCTTTAAGAATGCGTTTGAAATGCATTTTCAAATGTTTCGGAGAGACAACACAATGGAAGTAACTCTAACTGTATCATAATTTGCATGGTTTATCATTCGTCGTCTATCATTCACCTTATATCGCGGATGGTACAGCGCTTGTTTCTTTCGGCAAGCAGAGTTTGGTAGATACCGTTTGTCGTTCTTTCTTATTTAATTCTTACCGTTTATTCATTATTCAGTTTGCGTTTCAAAGAGGTACTTAAATGTTTGAGGGTTTCTTTGAATTATGATGAAAAGTTGCCTTGCCACTAATCTTTTTTTACCAGGCTTCTTCTATAAATTCTCCTCAAGAACTAAAGCCTGTCTAGTCATGATCGGATTACGATAGATTATAATTGGGTAGATATATTTTCAAAAACGGTTCTAAGTGACGATTATGTCATCAGACAACTGCCTGTTCGGAATGTTAACCCATTTGGTTCTATTTAAGATTTCCGGGGTCTTTGGTAATAGCGTTGACTCACGTTCGACTACTCTTTTAAATTACTTGTAACCTTTCAAAGAAATATATTTTTCTTGTAGATAAAGAGCATAAATAAATAAATATAGAATGAAATATATTATCTATTTCGTTCAGATTGACATAGTCTGGTTACATAAAAAAGTTAATGTGCTTTATAAGAACATGTAAGCCTCGATAACAATCTGTATTGAATGCGGTGTTTTGAGCTGACTTATGTCGTTTTTAGATCTTTTAAAATTGTCTCTAAACATTTTCATTTCAATTTCAGTGAGAAAGAGAATCTTAAAAGTCAGACTAGATCCACGTAAGTTTCCAGATTTCATAATATCAATATGCAGCATCTTTCAACTCCATTTCTTTTGATTAGTAATCGACTTTGCATATTTTATTAATCAGTTTCTTTGCTTCCATTGCCAGCGATAAAGTGCGTTCTCCCTCCGTGCAGTTCGCGACTAGCGCCAAGCAGTCTTTGTTAAAGGAATGCAGCTGTAATCTTGCTTATTCTGCTTCGTGATCTTTATGCAATGAAAATACTGATGACCACTTTTACTCAATCAACATATACAATCGACGACAGGGAGAGTTTATTTGCATTAGATAAGCAAGCATTCATTATTTTTAAAATGCATTTCTCATTGTGGTTTTTTTGTTGTTGTTTTTTTTTTGGTGGCCGGCATCCATGATTTTCATGATCCACTTAATACGCCTTAGTAACAACTACATTCTTAAACCGCTTCTGGGAGTCAAGTAACTCGTGAAATAATACAGGCGAGTATCCTGACAAAAAGGCGCATCCCACTGTAAATCATTGCTTTAGACATTTGGTCTTGATTAGAACCTGTTTAAGGACTTAAGATGATAGTTGAAACATGTCATCCAGATCAAATTGGACTAATTTCGTATCATCGGAGTCTGATATTTCGACAAGACAAAATAGTTATTAATTCAAAGTGTAACGAACATCCTCAAGTAAAATAAAATAAAAAAAATATTGATATATTTCAGCATTGTTCATATTTCTATACAATTATATATTGTATTAATTATTTGCAGGTCATCGTTATAAGTGTAACTATTACTATATGGATACATTCATATAAATATTCATGCACGTGTAAATTTCTGAGTTCGGTTAAGTCAGACAAAATGTCGATATAGGTTCATACGTGAACATTCTTGCCATATGAATTAAAATATATAGATAAACAGATAGAAAAAAGATACACGGAGAGAGATAGACAGACAGACAAACCGAGAGACATATATATATATATATATATACTAGATAGACGTACAGACTAGATATATAGAACCGTGGCTAATATGACGCAACTGTAGTTAAAACATTCTCTCAGCAGCGACCCAGTCTATTTTTATTAGTGAACAGTACGTCAGTGCATCCCCTCAAGAGTACTCCCCATGCACCTCTACACACTGTCTCAGTCTGATTATCCAATTATAATGTGCCATTGTCTGATTAAATGTCGAATTATCTAATGATTAAATGCCATTCTGTATCTACCTTTTAGTATGTTGTTCATACAATGGAAAACTGCACTTTCAACCGCATGGCAGCTTTCAAATGGCCTGGACCTCAGCGAATCTTTGATAACTGGATTCAGCCAAAAATAATTTGGAGATAACTCAGGGCTGTATAAAAGATGTGGCAAAGTGTGATGCTCCGCTCCTTCAGAAAGTCTGTCAAGACGGCGGATAAATGCGCCGGTGCGTTTTCATGGAATAGATGAATACATCGAGTGCCGGTGCGCCGACGGGTGGTTTGGTAGTGTTTCACAACTTTTAGCAAGACTTTGGAGGCATACAAATGTCGAGTGACACTAGCAGAGTCAGGCACAGGTACTTGGACTATCGGGCCTCTGCACCGACATATGATGCGTATAAAAACTCTCTTAATAGTCCGACTACTTTGCGCGATTTGTAGTCTCTGCTTGTTTTCTCCAAACTTTATTAGTTCCTCTTGAGTCGGATACAAATAAAGTAAATTCATGTTTCATCATCTGTGATAATATCATTCAAACGTTTCTGGTCACTCTTTTTATATTTGGAGAGTAGCTGTTTCAACCCGAGTTTCTTTTTGATCAGCCGTTAACAACTACTAGACCCCTCTACCACAAACCTTTCTGAGCATGATTCTTCAATAGATTATAAGCAGCTGACGAAGTAATGCTCGTGATAACAGAAATATCTTCCACTGTGTATCAAGCATCTTCTTCACTTGCCTCCTTCACAGCAGCCACTTCTCTCAAACAATTGCAAATAACCGTCTTACAGAACGAAGGTCATCTTTCATGGATTAACGACCATCTTTAAAACGATGAAACCGCATCAAAATTGTAGGATATGACTGAGAATAACATCCGTAAACTTTATCCAAGTCATCTTTGATATCAGTCAGAGAGGACCCTAAGAGCGCCCGGATTTTACACTGTTCTCTTTGCTCAGTAGCACAATTATTTCTCCTTCTTCGACATTTTTACGTCACTGTCATTTACAATGTCACGTCACACGCATATATCTGCAGCTGTCGATCATTTTACAGAACGTTATTTTGTCTACTGTCTACTAATCGGCATTAACTTTATTGACAGGTTCAAAGAAACAAAAGAGTTATATAAAAATATTTTGAAGTTTGCAAATACCCCTAGTGCCTCGTGAAAGAAAGTGTTAATGACAATGATCGGCGCTTAATTAGTATCAATATAGAAGAATAAGTTAGTGAATTTTTTTTGTATTTTAAAGACTTAATGAAAAGATTACAAAAAGAAGATTATGTGAATGGCCAAAACGGTGAAATAAACTAATTTATTACTTTAGACTCAATCCAATTTGTTTGCCGACACTTGAAACATACTGAACCACGTTTGTCGCACTGATGTTGTAATAAAAGATCAGAATATTTTAGCAATCAATATCCTCGTAGATGACATTTAACTATCTAAACATCTCTAAGCTAATGTGAAAAGGTATTGTATTCCCAAGCCATGTAAAGTCTATCATGTGCTGACAAATGGCGTTAAACCCATAACAACAACAACTAAAGGCTCACAAGGTAGAATCCTATGCACATTATGGTCTAAAGCGTGCGAGAGAACGGCGTACATGAGTTCTCATGTAGAGGGCGCCTATCCTTTGTAGGATTCCCCATCGGCAAATGCTGATTTCATGTATAGCTGGAGGCGGCCAGGTTAACTGACGTGCTTAGAGAGCAATCAGGACTGCAATCATCACGATGCTGCCCGACTCCTAATACTGTGTCCTCGTCAGTAAATGTAAATACAAGGATGGGGGGGGGGGGGGGGAGACAGCGCTGTTCGGATTAGGACGGGACACATTGGCAACAACACGGACTATAATAACAAAAACCAGGAAAACAAAAATATTGTCCAATATTAAATAGATTCACTCGAAAAGCAAATGTGATAATGGTGTATCTTACAACGTCGTAATGTGGGAGAACATTTATGGCAGAAGTGATCCTTATGGGTCGTTTGCGTTAGACGGAGTAAGAACACGCAAAGTGGACAGGCGATTCTGTATATGTTTATCCAGATCTGATAAGCCACTGTTCTGAAACATGAGCGAGTCTAAGTTTTGTAAACAGGGAAACTTAGGCTGGAAGCAGTATGTCAACAAGAATTCACTCCTGTTACATTGCCAAATTTGATTTTCATAGAACTACATACTAAATAAATAAAATACTAAATAAATATAAAAACGCAAAAATGGGGAAAATGCAAACCTGAGAGTAAAAAAGACGCATTTTATATATTATTATTACTCGGAAAGCCGGACATTGTTTTAGATAAAGTATACATTATCAGCAGTATGATGCCTACAATTTGAGCAACGTTCCTCGCAAAAGAGTTCGTTTATATAGATATATATTAATTAGTTAGGCAATCGCTAAATAGTCCTTCGCATAGTTTAATTTATTCAATCTCAGAAATTTCTCTATTCATGGTGAGCAAACTTCTAAGAATGCCTTCATAACAATTTTCCCTGGCAAGAGAGAATAACTACTTTAAATGCTCTCATTGTGAATGAATAAACCTATGACAGAGTGGTTAACTATTGCCTATGTGTCTCCAATCTTCCATTTGTTTTAAAAAAAAATTTATCATGCGATTAAAAAACAAATATATTTCTGTCATGACAGTGGTGCTAATGACTTCTACTGAAAGGTCTTATCAGAAAGTTAATGCACCGTGCAAGACTGGCATGAAACGTTGCAAACCGTTTTACCTTATCTGGCAAGAGATTCAACTCCATTGCATATTGTATGCGATAGCTAACATTAAATCGAGTCATGCTTGATATGCTGAATGCTAAATTTTGGCATGCTTATTTTTTCTATCTGCCTGCGACTTAATATAATATAAACGTCAATAAATGGTTTATATCTAACAAGATGTTAAGTTTGAGTGTGGCGTCCATAAAGCGGCAAATAATTGTCTCTATCTAACAAGATTTTAAGTTTGAGTGTGGCGTCTATAAAGCGGCAAATAATTGTCTCTATCTAAGAACCTGTTAAGCTTGAGTTTGGCGTCTATTTTCTCGGATGAGCATCATTTCAAACATCCCTACTCATTTGTAGCACGATGATTACTGTATGTCAAGTTCAGCAGAACATGGCACCTGTCTTCAATAACGATATAGTTTCAAAAGAGAGCATGAACTATATTGAAAAATACACAATCACTGGAACAAGTATTTGCTACGACTTATTTTCCATTTTCACGATTTCTTGTCAAATTCAATCGGAGATTTACAGATGCAGTATGGTTGGATAATGGTCAGATACATGCTCGGAAAGGAGAACTAGTCAACATATTGTTTTCAAGATATTCAGAAACATATATTTGTCTACAATAATTTGTAAGAATTTAACTTAGTTTCACGGGTATCTTCTTTTCTGAGACAGAGATATCAGTCTGTAATCTAAAGTTTTCTTGATCACCATTATCATGAGGGAAAGTTTGGAATAAGGCATTTGCAACTATTTTGATGCCGTGTGTCTTTATTTATATTTGTGACCAAATGGTGAGATAAAGAAAGAAACAAAAACAATTATTCTGAGTCGTGGAACAATAAAATGGAAATACCGTCTATACTCGCGTATAAGGTGGGTCCAAATGCAAACAACATAGACACTGATCTGCCGTCGCATAATGCGCCGACAGATCAGGGTCTATGTTGTTTGTTCTACTGATTAGTCCTTACAAACTGCATAGACCCAGATCTGTGGAGCATTATGCGACGGCAGATCGGGGTCTATGCAGTTTGCATTTGGTATTAGATTGTATGCCAGTATATACGGTAGTTTCAAAAAAGCTTTTATAGTTCACAGGAAAGTCTCCCACACGCCTGGGACTTAAGCAAATGAACATTTCTTTAAAAAAGATAACATGATTCGTACATCATTTCACGACAATATTTAGACATAAATATATTATTAATAATCATATATACGTAAAATAAAAAGACAGAACGTTTAAAATTACTCCATACCTTGATTAAATATTATCATTTTCCCTCCCGTTTACATTTTTATCACCTAAATGTCTCTATTTCATAACGATATTTAACTATTATCATTGCGTAGGAGATTTTATAATTTTCAAGAATTCTTGAAACTATAGCTAAAGTGTCTTCCGATTGTCCCCCAAGAATTTGCAAAATTTATTAGACAATCATTAAGGGTATTCATGCAAGCAACAAAATTATTTTGAATTATTCACGATCAATTGCAATAATTAAAGGCTGTGAAAACATAATTTACTACGTTCTTAATCAGGCAATACATTTTATGGAACGCTTTACTAGTGTGATTTCTTTCTAGAATAAAGACCCGTATTGATCAGATGACTGACTCATATAATATTGGGCAGTATACGTATGTTGGACACGGTGGATGTAGTTTAATAGATTATGTTATTGCTTCTCAGTCTCTTTTCAGTAATGTACTATCGTTTGATGTTAGTGAGCCTAACATTTTGTCAGATCATTGTGTTGTATGCTTTACGTTAGAATTTAATACTGTTAATGATGTCGAAGCAACATTTTTGAAAGAAAGAGAATATAACGGTATAAAGGGTAAATATGTATGGCGACCAGAGTTCACGAATGAATATAAATCAAAATTAAGTGACGATTCTGTAACCGAACAACTAGAAAGTATTAACGAACAATTACATGATAATGTTAACGCTGACACTATTAAAATTGTTTGTCGGCACTACATGATATTTTTCATAATGTTTGTTTGCCAATCTTCAAAAGATTTTTTTAAATGTCATGATAGAGTGCCGAAGACATATGATGAAACAAATCATAATAATTGGTTTAATGATATATGTGAAGAAAAAAGGTTAATTTTTATGAGTAAATTGAATCATTATCGAGTTGTAAAAACACCTAAACCAAGACAAGAAATGACAAGGGCAAGATCAGACTATAAAAAAACTACTACGAAAACATTGGCATGAATATGATGAACTTAAAACATTAGAAATTGAAAAAGCTAAATTTAATGACGCAAAGTTATACTGGAAAATGTTAAAAGATGCTGTGAATCCTAACCCCTACAATATTACAATGGATACTTTTGAAAAATATTTTAAAGCTGTAAACAACTCTAATGATCACTTGTTTATACCAGATCAGGATGTTTTACACTTTAATGAAAGATACGTTAAAGGAAAGTTTAATGTCATGTTTAATGAACTAAATAAAGATAGTTCCCTTCAAGAGGTAGAAAACGCTTTGCATCAAATAAAATTAGGCAGCAGTGCTGGTCCAGATATGATTATCAATGAGTTTCTTTACCATGGTAAATATATACTTTTAAATACATTTTGTAATTTATTTAATGCGGTATTTAAAAGCGGTCACTTTCCAGAAATGTGGTCAGAAGGTCTAGTTATACCATTGCATAAAAAATGCAATTTAGATGATGTTAATAATTATAGAGGTATAACGCTTCTTAGTTGCACAGGTAAATTATTCACACGTATACCTAAAAATAGACTTACTGACTGGGCAGAAAACAATCATGTCTTTATTGAAGCACAGGCAATATTTAGAAAAAAACATGAGTACAGTTGAAAATATTGTATTTTACATGGGCTTATCTCACATATCATTAATCAAGGTAAAAAAATTATTTTGTGCGTTTATTGATTTCACCAAAGCGTTTGATTATATAGTTAGGGATAACGTATAGTATAAATTAATAAAGCTTGGTTTAAGGGGAAATATTCTAGATATAATCAAATCAATGTACGGCAATGTAAAGTCAAGAGTTAAATATGATAATAAGTTAAGTGATGAATTCTCTTGTATTCTTGGTGTCCGGCAAGGTGAATGTTTATCACCATTTCTTTTTTCAATTTTTGTAAATGATTTAGAGGAAGAGTTTTCCATGCATGATATTGAAGGTATAGATATTGGCATGTTACATCTTTTTATTCTTTTATACGCAGATGACATTACCATATTTTCATGTACGCCCGAAGGTCTTCAGTCCGGGTTAAATTATTTGAAAGATTATTGTGCTAGGTGGAAACAAAGGTTATGATTTTTAGGAATGGTGGTACTTTACCTAGAATATGGAATTCACTTACTGTAACGAAAAAATGGAAATTGTAAATAAGTTTACATATCTCGGAATTGTTATGACGTCTGGTGTTGCCTTTACTGAAGCACAGACAACATTGGTGGGCAAGCCAAAAAACCGATACTTAAAAAATACCTTTTTAAATTTACGTCTTTAAAAACAAGCTATGTCATGAATCTTCTTAATAGACTGATAAAACCTATCTTAAATTATTGTTGCCAAATTTGGGGATTTATTCCTGCTAAATGCATTGAAAGAGTGCATTTACATTTTTGCAAAAAGATATTAGGAGTGAAGAAGACAACACAAAATGATTTTATTTATGGTGAGTTAGAGCGTACGACAATGATAGTCAATATATTGTATTACATTGTGAAGTATTGGTTTAAGATATTAGAGGCAAATGAGGACAAATATATAAAATATATATATACCAAATGATGTTGAATGATTTAGAAGCTCTACCCAATAAAGTAAATTGGGCATATTTAGTTAAAGATTTATTGTCAAGATTAGGATTCTATGAAGTTTGGGGTAATCAAGGGGTCGGTAACACGGACATATTTTTACAGTCATTTAAATTAAGGCTATCGGACAATTTTATCCAAAAATGGAAGGATCGTCTTAAGAACAGTAGTCGAGCATTATTTTATGTAAATATTGCAAATTTCGGATCAAACCTTTACCTTGACAGCATATATTCTTTGAAATATAGACATGCAATTGCTAAATTTAGATTATCTTCTCACAGGCTCGAAGTTGAAGCTGGTAGATGGGCGAGACCATATAAACCAATTCATGATAGACTTTGTTCTATTTCTAACCTCATTGAAGATGAATATCATTTTGTCCTTGAATGCGTATTGTATAGAGATCTAAGAGCCAAATGTATAGAGAGATATTTCAGAATAAGACCAAATATGTTTAAATTTATAGAACTTATGAATATCCAGAATACTAGAATTTTGAATAATTTGGCCACTTGCATTTTTAAAGCTTTTAATCAGAGAAATACCGTCGTATATGCATAGATCTTGTAAATATTTTGACTGACAACCATTTCAACATGAATTTGAATTATATAACTTCTGATTTTATCTTCTTATTATTACCTTTAATAATGTATATATCTCTTTCTACCTACGGAGAAGTTTTGTGAATTAATATGCTTATTTCCTTTGCATGGATCTGCATCTGCATGCATATGTAATTTCGTTTCTTACTTTGATTTATTTGTATATTGTAGACTATAGATGATGATACATTGTTGTTTATTGTACTATCTGCTATTCAAATTCAATTCATTGAAAAAGATGTATCCTCACAGTCCGGTTGGGCTATTGGAATGAATACAGAATCTTCTTCATATAATAGTGATTAATCCTAGGATATTAACAAACCCTTAATGTCTTCCAGGTGGTATCATCATGCACTGCATCGTAATTTTTATTGTACCTTTATCTCAATATAACGTTATATATGATCAGATCAAAATATAAACAGAGATGTGCAAGAATATAAAAACACAAACCAATATAAAATATAAATCGAGATGTGCAAGAATATAACAAACACAAAGCAATATAAAATATAAAAGTGCAAGAATATAACAACACAAAGCAATATAAAATATAAACCGAGATGTGCAAGAATAGAAAAACTTTGTTGATGTGGGGGGAGGGGGGCGGGCTTCTAATTGTTTTAGACTTTGTTAAAAGAACAATTGAGAATATTTAAGGCCGACTTAGTTATTTTCTCGTATAAATACTCGATTTAGCTATCTTCTAACATAAATAGAAACTTTACAAGTATGTGTTACTTAAAACAAATAAAGTATATTGTACGAACTGATATATTTACGAAAGTCCTTATTCCTTTTATATGCAAATGAATCTCTGGCCTTCTTATAAACCTTTAATAAGTATTTTACCTATAAAACTAATTATTTGTAAAAGCTAAGGGTGATAATTTTATCTATCTTCAATTTTCCCTGTTTGTGTCTTTTTTTTAAAAGTAATTATTTTTTTCTGAATGTCAACATAGCGCTGTCGAGTTTCAAGTTTTAGAAAACTCATTCGAGTCTATCCCTTGGTAGTTTTTTCTAATTTCATCCAAAATCCTTTGAAATAATATGACTGCATTTTTCAGCGGCTTATCTGCTTTCAGTCAACACTCGAGCAGCTCTTTCCTTGGGACATTTTTACCTATATTTAGGAACAGTGCACATGTCGATATTTACTAATGACTTTTGGTAATACAAAAATAAAACACATATTTTCCTACAATGGTCTTACAACTTTCCAGATTGTCACTTATTTCTTGAATATTGTGCAACTTATATTACTTTTGTGATAGGCATTACTACGCTATTTTTATGACATATTTCCTTCTTTTTTTCTACATTTATTTAATTAAATCCAGTGCATTAGTTATAAGTTCAGATGCACCAAGACTATCTTACATATGTTAGGCACTAACTTGAATACAACATATACAAATCAGCATGGTTATGTTGCATTTTCTAACAATAATTGCATTTGAATGAACTGACTGGAATTTTTAGTGCAAGTTATCTTTTCGGAACCGGGTGAGTCACACCTGTTTGCTTTGTCATCTTACGTAAAAGCAAAGAGGCCAAACTCAATAAACCTTTTTCTTTTTCCTGAGGCTTCTTTAATGTTGTTTTCGACTGAATGCAAGTAACATCCTTCTCTGGCTGGAAAATCTACACAAAAAAAGCTGAATCCGTGTAGTGACACATTATATCGATTATCGAATTACGCATTCTCTATGGCAAGATTTGCTACAGCAAAATTACTCCTGGCTAAATTCATATGGAACATAACAACTATCGAAATTCCCTTCCTCTTCATTACTTAGAAAAAAAATGTTGCCATTCCCCTAGGCTAGGCGCACCGAAACAGCGGTGATAGATTATTTGTTGAGGATATATGAATATTTATGGCTACTCTTCATCCATTTCCACATCCATAAATGTCTTTAAAACTATCCCTCTGTTTAGATGATGATAGGCTTACTTCCATGGAAGCATAATTCTGTTTGGTGGCTATCACGAAATCATTCATTTTCAGAAACAAGTACTACCAAAATACCAAACACAGATGTTCAGAAGATCGTGAAAGAAAAACTGCTCTCGTTGTCAATCTCTGAGACACCATTGTCAATCTTTGAGACACCATTGCCAATCTCTGAGACACCATTATATTACTTGTAACACAGGTTTTATTCTACTAGCTGTTATGCACCGATTAATAGGACCTTCGATTAATTAAGCCAAATACAACAATGTTAGTAAAGTTTAATCCTAAAATACGGAGTGTCACATGTAATTAGCTTCAGAAACGAAGACATCCAAGCATTTGTGGATTGCCTCTAAATACTCTAGTCCAGTTCTTCATTTCTTTTCGTTTAGGTCCCTTTCAAAAATTGTTCAGACTTTTATGGTAAATATGACTAGTATGAAATTGTTAAAAAATTAATCCAAGCGTGATATGTTCACATTTTGAGAAATGCCAAATCAGTGATTGTAGATTGACCTCTACCCACCTTAACATCTATATGGGTCAATATTGATCGAGGTGCTTAGATTCAAATTTAATTAAAAAATTGTGCTTCAAAAAGCAATAATGTTATTGTTTTAACAATGAAAGCAATTTAATGAATAAGAACATACACACGACATTGTTTTCTTATAGAAATACTGTGAAATCTGAACCAAATTGTGATTAGGTCAGTTTACTCGGGGGGGGGGGCGGGGGGGGGGGTCCACTATAACTCAGTTGGTACAGCGTCAAACTAGTAATTTTAATGTCGCGGGTTCGATACCAACCGAGGTCAGCCGAGTCTGCTGCCACGGTGTGTCCTTGAAGAGGCACTTAGCTCCCATTTCGTCGGCATGATGTAACCAATAATGAGTTAAAAGTGCCGTTAAAACCAGCAAAAAAATCCCCCCTTTTACTCAGTGATAATAATAATGTGTGTGTGTGTGTGTGTGTGTATGTGTTAATCCATGTTTGTAGTAACAACCGTACATATTGCACATTATATTTTCAATCAATGTCCGTCCGATACAGTCATCATCGTTTAAATACGCCAGGAACAGATGATAATTATTTTCTGGATTTATTACCTTAACACAACACATCACTGCACACCAAAGTTGCAAAGATTTTAGCCCAAAGTCCAACTTTCAAACTGATATCTCTGTAATAACCATATCTCTGTAGTAAAGCTATGAGAAGATGTCATTGGTACAGTGAGATTTGTACGTTAAATGCTCGCTTAAATGCCCAGGGTTGATTACATAGATATGATTCTGTGTTATTTTAAGAAAGTAAATCTAGTAAGTAAGCACAGACTCCTATCTTTCAAAGACACGACTGACGTTCAGTGAAATTATAATCCCCGGATGTACCGTCTGTAATAAGTGCCGCTAAAATTTGTTTGCGGTAAGTTCCTCTAAAATCGAAACACGTTTTCCGCGAGAACTGCTAAAAGTATGTTTATTGTAAATAAATATAAATTATAACTGTAGAAACGATTCACGGTCAGTCACATAAGTCTCATATTTATCGGAAATGCATTTTTTTCTTGATGTAAAATGGTTATAAAAAGCGTATCGCGCGTGCGCTCTGACAGCGTCTGTAATTTATTAAACAATATGTATATATGTATGTATATACAGGATTTAATATCACATTAGCACACCTGACTTTGTAGTGCTCCACAAAGGTTAGGTAGTAAAAATTGGTAAAGGTAAAAAAAAGTTCTAAAATCTTAAGGAAGGTAAATGTTTCCTAATAAAAAATACATGTACGTGTATTCGTATAAGGCAAAAGAGGAAAGGTAACGACGTAAAACTTTTAAATAAGTATTAAGTTAGAAGCCTTAAATTAAAGATACATATATATATATATATATATATATATATATATATATATATATATATATATATATATCTGTATTTCAGTACAAAAATCACTGCAAGTACCAGCTGCAAACAAATTTTCTGCATCACAGACAAATTATTGGCGAAGAACAAATCTACATCACTTCCAACCACAGCCTCCCCAGACAGTCTACCAGATCAGTTTGCAAATTTATTCCGTGACAAAGTGAAAACTATCAGAGATCAACTTGACAGCATCACACAAGCTGACCCATCCTCACCCTATAGCAATGATACAGAATTTCAACAACTCCCATTCACAACATTTCAGCCTGTAACTATGGATTTTCTACGAACAGTCCTAAAGAAGTGCGCCCCAAAGTCATGTGAAATAGACCCAATTCATTTATCACTGCTATTTGAGTGTTTGGATGCTGTATTGCCTGCTCTGACTAACGTCATAAATACTTCTCTTTCTACCGGTGTTTTTCCATCACTTTTCAAAACTGCAATTGTAAAGCCCGTTTTGAAAAAGCCAACCCTTGACTCCAACAACTTGCAAAACTATCGCCCTGTCTCTAATCTCTCATTCATGTCAAAATTCCTAAAAAAGTTGTTCTGTCTCAAATAGTATCTCACTTAAATTTACATAATCTCATCAGTAATTTCCTGTCGGCTTATCGCCCCTCTCACAGCACTGAAACTGCCCTCCTAAAAGTTGCTAATGACCTTCTTTCTGCTTTGGACGACGGTAAGATTTCAGTTCTCACACTCCTTGACTTATCCGCAGCCTTTGATGCAATTGACCACGATATCTTACTTCATCGTCTGCAGCACGTTTTTGGCATCCACAGTACTGCTTTATCATGGTTCAAGTCCTACCTAACGGAAAGAAAAAAAATTGTTTCAGTAAATAATAAACATTGCAGCCCAGATAATCTTTGTTACGGTGTACCACAGGGTTCGGTTCTATGACCAGTTCTCTTTATCCTTTACACACAGCCCCTATCAAGCGTTATAAATCGCCACCATGTGTCCCACCAGCTGTATGCCGACGACACTCAACTATACAAATCTAGCTGTCCAAATGAAGTCGCTTCCACCATCCCAAGCGTAGAGAAGTGCATCTCTGATGTTAAGTCATGGATGAGGTGTAATAAACTACAAATGAACGATGATAAAACTGAAGCCATGCTTGTTACCCCGCAAAGAATTTCTCGAGCCCTCCTGTTATCAGAATCAATTAATATCAGTGACACCCCCATTAAATTTAGACAATCACTTAGAAATCTAGGTGTTACTTTTGATAACTCCCTCTCACCACACCAGCATGTCTTGAACACTTGCAGAGCAGCATACCTGGAGCTGAGACGCATCAGCACTATTCGCAACCTTCTCGCAGTTGATGCCACAGAAACCCTTGTGTGTTAATTAGTACTCTCTAGACTTGACTATTGTAACGCTCTTCTTTCTGGTCTGCCACAGTGTCTTCTGCAGAAACTTCAAAAGGTCTAAAACACTGCAGCAAGGATCATTCTTAGAGCACCAAGAACGGATCATACCACCCCACTTCTTCTTAGAGCACCAAGAACGGATCATACCACCCCACGTCTTCACAAACTCCACTGGCTACCTGTTCGCAGTTGAATCAAACACAAAATCTCTTCTCTCTGTTAAAACTTCGTTGACTGCCGCTGGTCCGAAATACCTCTCCGATCTCACCCACGTGTACACTCCTTATCGAAGGCACAGGGGAAGACAGGTACAATGGTCGAGTTTCACTATTCAGGAGGTAAGCTTGGGTCAGCTATGTATGTTCTATACGCGAGTGGCACAATAGGACCTCATCTCTACGATTTGTTCTATATGAGGGAATCCACTCAGCAATAATGGGTCTGTGGAGTTTTCATTCCACTTATTTTTGCTAAGTAGACAAAATATTCAAATTAGTATAATACTTATTAACTACAGTGTATATAGAATCTAACATTCAGAAACGGGTGATTTGCAAGGCAGCTTTGGCTGCTTAATCTGCCCTCTCATTGCTCTTAATAGCAAAATGTCTATGCAGTCAAAAGTACATGATATTTTGCCACAGTTTATGAGCAAGTTATTTTTCAATAAAACGGGTTATTAATGAATTGTCAAATTTAAGATCTTGCATGGCTTTCAGTGTGAAAATGAAATTTGGAAAAGATAAAAACAACACCAATGAAATGAGTGTTTTGAGGGCTTTTGATATATTTCAAAGATATAAGTATGGCATCAATTTTGTGCAGAAAAATCTAGGTTTTCGAGATTATGTTGTCTGTTGCTGCAACGGCTGCTGCAACTTGAATTCATTTTTCGAACCGTCTGCATTGATCAGAGTGTAGCCATGATAGAAGTTCTTACTTACCTGAATTTTCTCTAAAAAACGACAGGATTGGTACAAAACAAAAAAAACCCCACCAAAACACTAATTTCAAACTTACATTGTGAAACTTACTGCGTATTTCATCAAATTTTCTTTAATGACTTGTGTAACTAATGATGGTCTAGACTCTACACCACTGAGGGCATTCAGAGCAAAGTTTCATTTCTTGCGTCCACTCTTTATATATATATATATATATATATATATATATATATATATATATATATATATATATATATATATATATATATATATATATATATATATATAAAATAAGAATGTCTTTTTGCATGAGATCTGGCTCACTACTGGCAGTTCGTTCTAAGTAGATCAATCTGGCTTGATTTCATATGTTTTGCATGATTCACCCTTTTCTGTTATCTGGTTCTGGATCTCTCCTGAGAAGAATATTAACCTAATTCGACCTGAGTACATGTTCTATTGGTAGTTTTGATATTGATTTTTCTCGATGTCTAGAAATATAGGATCACAAAACTCTGATTAAGTTGAGTGAAGGAAGAAAGGACAGTCACGACTCGCCGAGTACTAAAATCTTATCGAAACAGAATTACTAGGTTGTGGCAAAGATTTCGAAACTTCCGGGTTAGACATATAACTTACACCCCGTCGCAGCACCATGCCGATGCGTGTTTTTTGTTAGTAGAATCCATGTGTAAAAGAAACCTAGAGGATCTCATATCAAATGTAAAAAAAATTTTTTTAGAGAAATAGATATGCAGCTTGTACTGCAAATTGGGTCCAAATTCAAGTCATTTCATTGGAAAAAAATGTAAAAAAAAGATGACTAACTTCCACCGCGTGCTAAAGATCGATGGTTGAAATTGTACACGTTTCTTAAATTTTCCATTTAGAGATTACTTCCGATTGAGTAGTATATAGAGAATATTTTCTTGTATCGAGTGAATAAAAGATATATTTCAATGAGTGGGTGAAAATACTTGAGTTTTTAAGCCACGAGATGAAATATGTCCGTTTTTCAATCGGAACAAGAATATTTTTTAAAAATTTTATGCTCAAACGTATTGGCTAGCAATATGTATAACAGATTGAAGTAGCAGATTTTTTACGGTATCTGCGCGATAATGTCAGCCGTTTACCGTTTCTGTTCTGCCGTTTAAAATATTAGTAGTAACATAATTCTCTTTGCTAATTCAAGGCAAAAAGCACATACACAAAACAATTTGAAGAAAAAAATAAGCATGTTGTGTGATTTGAACCTGGTACTCTTGCGTGATAAGTGGCCATACTTACCACTCGACCAAGCAAGTGACAAAATGACTGATTAATTTCTTGGTCATAATGTTATCGATGTCTATTGACCGCAGTGAAAAATATTTTTCACATTTCACTTTAGTGCATTATTAAAATTATTTCTTTCTGGAAAATACACTAATTCACGGTCTAGAATAAAATAAATTGTAGTTTGTAATGATGTCGTGAGACAGAGAAAAAGATCGGTCCTCTCAGTATGCAATGCATTTCGTTCACAAATTATGAAGTTAATAATTTTTTTACAAGTTAAGAGACTTACGTTTACTATTTTTTATCCATGTTTATTGGATATTTTGAGACGGATCTTGTGCTACATCAAGAAATATCGCGCCTTGTATGGTTAATGTATCAAAAAATGTTTACGCTAAAATTCGACCAAAACAACTTTTGTAAAGGTGAGAGCATTACGATATCAATATGGAGGCTAAATTACATTTTCATCAATTCTGTATGATTTATTGAAACTATTTGACTCCTTTTTATATAAATATTTATTTATTCCGAGTCAATCGCACAACACGTTCTAATAATTCTAACAACAGTCACGACAGCTCAATTGCCAGCGTTACGTGGACTCAGTCGCGAAGAAAACCTGAGAACCCGAAGAAACCAATCGACCATGAATAGGCGACGACATATCTTTGAACGTCCAGAACTGGGGTTTGAACCCGGGACCACAGAGATGCAAAGGGAGCGAGTTACTATAACTTTTCAGGCACATTGACGAAACAACTTGTCCCGAAGTAGAGCCTCTCTGGTAAATGAAACTGATCGACATGGCGGTAACTCGGAAAAAATATTTACAACAGAAATATTCAAATAAGATGGATTATATCGATATGTATTGATGGAAAGTATTGTTTATGGCGATATGTTAAATAAAATCACTCTTTTTGTAATAAAAAATAACGTGTATACCTAATCTACCTCGTATATCAGGAACGTGTTGTGAAATTGTAATTCTGATTATTTTACAGTGTGAAATGGAATTTACTCTATGGTTAAATATTCAGTTGAAATAACTAGAATTTAATCCCAGAGAAAATGTAGCTGTTACACGTGAGAAATATAAAATTACCATTAGACATCAAGAAGTCCACATATGCGTTTATGAGTGAGGCCTTTTATGTAAATTGTATCTTTTAAACCTTCCATGAGAGTTTTTATGTAAATTGTATCCTTTATGCCTTCCATGATGTCCTTTAAGCCTTCCATGATGTCATTTATGCCTTCCATGATGTCCTTTAAGCCTTCCATGATGTCATTTATGCCTTCCATGATGTCCTTTATGCCTTCCATGATGTCCTTTATGCCTTCCATGATGTCATTTATGCCTTCCATGATGTCCTTTAAGCCATCCATGATGTCTTTTATGCCTTCCATGACGTCCTTTAAGCCTTCTATGTTGTCTTTTATGCCTTTCATGATGTCCTTTATGCCTTCCATGATGTCCTTTATGCCTTCCATGATGTCCTTTATGCCTTCCATGATGTCCTTTATGCCTTCCATGATGTCCGTTATGCCTTCCATGATGTCCTTTATTCCTTCCATGATGTCCTTTATGCCTTCAATGATGTCCTTTAAGCCTTCTATGTTGTCTTTTATGCCTTCCATGATGTCATTTATGCCTTCCATGATGTCCTTTATGCCTTCCATGATGCCCTTTATGCCTTCCATGAGGCCTTTTAGAATCTTAGAGTTGATGTTTTGTTCGTTTCTTTTCCTACAGTGTAACGCATTATGGGTATCTCCTTAGTTCTATTGTAACTGGAAATCATTTGATTGTATAAACAATAGACCAAGCTCTAAATTTTTGCAGCCATATTAAACCTGTAACAAAAAATATTTTTCTGCCCAAGGATACAGGGATAGCGCTTTCAGCTCTGTCTGGTGTACATTTGTAACTCTCTGTATTAAGTTCTATATGCCTTGATTTCTGTTAGAGGAATCCGGAGTGACTGTGTATTTAGATGAGAGTTAATTACGGGTTGCATGGGAGTGTGTCTGCTACGCACGAATTGTTATATCCACGACTAGGTTCCATACCTTTTTGGGGACGTGCGCTTAATCGAGAAGGTATGGGGGTTGGTGCGTGCAGGCAAGGCGATGGGTGCGGTAACCCGTTGATCCGGGATGGATTCCTTGTAGGGAACGAATTACAAAATATCTAACCTGCATGATAATTTCTCTCTTTCTGTCTGTCTCTCTCTCATAACTTTTGTTTCCCGAAGAACGACCAACAACATTTTAGATTGTCACTCGTGTGTATTAAGGATATATTTAGTGAGTATTGTGCAACATAAATCACATGTCCTATCAACTATCAAAACTATTTGATACTTGATAGGACATGTGATTCGTGCTGATAAATCGCAAATCATTGACGATGCACGCTGTAGAAGATTTAAGTATTCTTTGGCGCATATCCATGGGAAGTCTATTTATTGTCAAACATTTCTTTTCAATTATATTGTGAACGAAAATGATACCATTAGTCTAGGTGCGCTGATACAGCAGTGTCCCATTTTTACCAATGATACATGATTGGGTATTCTTCATCAATTTTCTCATCCATTAACTTAGTAAAAATGACTCTGTTGATATCATGCTAGACTATTTTACAACATGCATAATGGTGTTTGGTGGCTATCGCGAAATATTTCAGTTTAAGAAAGACACAACCCAATATAAAACAAATATCTTCAAAAAATAACTGAAGTGGAACTTAATGCTCGTGATTGACATGTAGGGAATTTCTTTTTCCCTTCAAGGCCTAATATGCGGATCACAAAACTTTTAATTATTTCAGCCAAATATGTTCAAAAGTGTCGTGAAGTTTAATTCTAGGAATTGTTCTGTACACACACAGACACACACTCACACACAGACACACACACACAGACACACACACACACTCAAAATTAAATTATACACTCAATATGCTTTCAAAATGTACATACCGTTTACAAATTTTCACATATTTGAGTTAGTTTTATTGATGACTTATGTAACTGTTGATGACCTTTCCTAGGGCCTTTTAGGCAATTCAGAACTGTTTGGCCACTGCTACCAAATGATCATTTTTTGCGTCTAATCACAAAACTATCTCTTTAATGAAGATCTTCTAACTGGCTACTACCAGCTCATTCTCATCAGCACAATCTTTCTTAATTTATTCTGGATTTATTTTTTAATTTATTTTTTAATATTGCGTCCTGTTCCATACTCTGATTTGTTTATCTCTCTTGGTGACAAAATTAATCTAATGCAGCTTCTATAAGTTAGAGTGATAGTTTTTACATTGATTTGTACACCCCCCACCCACTCCCACCCCCACCCCCGTCGAGATTCGTCAGAAAATTCAAAGATGGAGCGTAGCGAATCCTTAAATGTCGAGTACTAAGTATTAATTTAGTAATAGAGCCTGAATTGTCAGCCTTCGGTAATTGTTTTGAAACATACTCTGAGAAATATCATTTCCTCCCACCACCCCTAAATCGTGTGATGCTTGCTTTCTGCGCTGCTACTCAGCGCAGTGCATAGTGTTTAATGAATCTTCTTGGAAAACAGAGCTGATGTGAGCATGGAAGGTTGTTTGAGTTTTCGATATTAGAAAGTAGTTCCCTAATTACCGAAATAGAACCGACATGACGGAATCTCTCAGAGCGCGAGAAACCGAAAACGACCGTGGTAACGTCTCGAGTAGCAATGGAATTACCGAAACAAACCCGGAATGTAAGAATCATGGCGTGCAGTAAACATAAACTGAAAAAGTAATACAATAGCAAAATAGAATCGAGTTCAATGAATTTGAATTATAATCACAAAGTCAATGCGAGGTGCAAATAAAGCATGTATAACAAAAATTTAATATATAGGCTGAGGATATATACTTGACGGCTGTATAGAGCATCGGCCGTATATGCTTGACGGCTGTATAGAGCATTGACCGTATATGCTTGACGGCTGTATAGAGCATTGGCCGTATATGCTTGACGGCTGTATAGAGCATTGGCCGTATATGCTTGACGGCTGTATAGAGCATTGACCGTATATGCTTGACGGCTGTATAGAGCATTGGCCGTATATTCTTGCGGTAGATTCTATCTGGGGATAACATACCTTGTATATTAGTCCAATATTCTATGTACAAAGCGGCCGTGTACGCATTTTACCGTATTTTATATATACGTCGCACGTAAATTATTCTGTATAAGACCTTTAGTTATAGTTCGTTTGTTCGTTCCTTTCTTTCTCCTTCTTCTTTTTAAAAGTAAAACAATAGAAACTGGCCACCTTGATATAAAAAATGCAGTAGTCGACTACGCACTCGATAACCTGGAGTGACCTTCATTTGTAAAGGATTAAAAACTTATCAAGAGACATAAAACGTCGGTGAGATAAATAAATAAATAAATAAATAAATGTATTTCTCTTATTCAAAATATAAATCATTTGTCCATTAGAATCACAAATTGGTTCAGTGGTATTAGAAGGCGTAAAAAGCCAAGCAAAAAGTCTTGGGGAAAAATCAGTTGAGAAATAATTGAAAACAAAAAGATATGTTGAAAGAATAATGGAACAATCAGCAGAATTTACACCAGAAATAAAGGAAACAATATCAGAATTATCAAATGGAAATACCCAAGTACAAGATGTCTTAGAAGATACATCAAAGAAATTATTAAATCAACATTCTAGAGAACTCTTGACTGATTTGATGCATGGCAGTAATTTGATGTATGAGAGTGGAATTGAAAAGTATGTTATTATATATTTATCACATAGTTGGTACACTTTTGGTACACTTTACATATAGTGTGTGCAGCTTCATATTTTTGATATGTTAACATGTTAACATATCACTTTATGTGAATCTGATTGGTACATATAAGCCCATGAAATTCTTGGGCAGTATTCTCTTTACTGATTGGCTGCGACAGTGGGAATTTTCCTCACCCCGCCTTCTGGAACCTTTATGTTTTTTTTACTATTACTATCAACATTTTGGTGGCCATTTTTCGAATCGGTTGCCCAAGGGACATTGAGAAAAAAGGTTACGTATGTCGCAATATGGTCAATTTACCCCACAGGGGCTCGTTACAAATACAATTAATAGTATCGGTCAATGGATAGAGGGCTGGAGCGTCCAAATGTAAAACTAGAACATTGGTACATTTTATCCACCCCCTAGTACTAATATTAGTACCCCGAATTCGTGGACCATGTCAATGCTACGACATCGTAGCTACCAGCTCCCAGGACAAGCAATGTTTAAATTTTAACCTATAGAAGTAAATAAACTCACCTCTGTTTAGAGAAGAATGTGGACTAATGCCGGTCTCCCAACTGACAGAACGTTTTACAACTACAGCATCCATCCAAGTCAAATAATGCAAATATCCGGTCACAAAAAACATTAAATCTTGAATCACTATTATACACAGTAACACCTGTATAGTCTAGATTTAGGAAAATTTCTGCATCCAGCCATCATCCCCTTCAAACGAATATCCAACAACTGGAATACAACTTTAGTGGAATCAACACACTTTACGTGGAAACATTGTGAACAGTATCATCGAAATCCATGTATATGACGCGCCAAATACTCAAAGCGAGCGAACTATGTTACCTAACACAGGAATTTCATGGAGATCCAACGTTGAAAAATGATGTTGTCGATGTCAAATTCTCTATTGATTTGGAAGGACAGTTTCTCTTCAAATTATAATTTGTAAAAAAGATCTACATCTAAATGTTATTGGTTACCTAATTGTCCTATATTGATTCAACTCGCGTCTGGGACTATTTTTTACGCGCAAGAATTTAAAGGTGCAGCGTCTGATCCAGAATTTAATGACTGCCGAAAATCATCTGTTCTACTTTCTATCCAAACTCTTTCCAATAAAATAAAAAATTATGTGATAAACAGAATCACAAATGGGTAATGATTTAATACGATGAATAATGTCCAACTTTGGCTCGCAAAGGCTCGCAAAAGCTGGAAAGTGTTCAACTCGTTTCATAAATTCAATATGAAATCATTACCCGTTTGAGATCATATATATATATATATATATATATATATATATATATATATATATATATATATATATATATATATTATATATATATATATGTCTGTCTGTGTGTGTGTGTGTGTGTGTGTGTGTGTGTGTGTGTGTGTGTGACAAAAGATGTATCGCAATATTTGAATATTTTTGATGATGTTCTAACTGATGAATCCATTAGGAAATTTGAGAATGTTGAATAACATCCGCGTAATAATACGAATAAGAATGGTCAACATGTATTCAAATGTATAAAATAAATCATTAATTTTGTATTTGAATGAATTACATCTATTTTTACCCTCACAACACAATTTTATAGTCCCAGCATTAATAGAGTGAAAGAAAATAACTTCTTTTTTTCATAGAAACGATATGTATTTACTTCCACATAAGGGGTTTATTGAGATCCGAGGTAAATTAGTTAAGACTAAAAACACAGATTTTATAATGCTAATGATGCAGTATCGTTAGTCAATAATGCATGGAGTCTTTTCATAGTGTCCAATATTTGATCAATGATAATGTGATAGAACACATTTCTTTATACCTTCCACAAGCTAGTACCATAATATGACTAGTATCATATTAAACTGAGTATGCAAACTCTTCAGTAACCAATATGCTATGTTTTAAAGATAGTGGAAATCGTGCTTCTATTATGAGCGAATTCAAAAATGGAACCGGTTTGATACTAGGTTGGAACAGTGGCTGGTGGGGCCAATGTAACTGGATTACATTTCAGAAATGCTGTGAACGTAGGTATAAAAACAGTTCTTAATTATAACACTGATTTGCAAGACGACAGCGTCTCACTACTGGCGAAAAACAAGTGTTGTTCATCTTACCTTTATCCAGTATATTTCGTGTATGTCGTAATATAAATACTGTATTTCGTAGTGTCAAACACTCCATAATTTTATACCGAAATCCACCTATGCAATATATTATGAAAGTAGTCGCAGTTGTAGAGCTAGGAAAATTTAACATTATTCATATTAGCTTATTAAAGCCCGAACTTGAAATGTTGTTGTAAATGGCAAGTGATATTTAAACAAAATTAGTTGTTGGTTATACCAGAAAGAAGTATTGTGAACATATGAAAGTATATCACAACAATATAACAGTAATAAATTTAATCCAACATGGACAAATGCCACAAATGCATCAAAACAACTTCCAAGACATGTGTTTATAGC